>PVIC010021422.1:0-12021 GCA_004025085.1 Thryonomys swinderianus
GCCCGAACACGTGGTAGGCGAAGCGCAGGCAAAGCGGGCCGGGCACCCACAGCATGGGGCTGCGCAGGCGCGCCACACCGCCGCGGGGGAAGCTGCCGGACTCCATGCGCAGGTAGTAGCCCTCTGGGAGAGGCTGGATCAGGAGGCTGCCGAGCCGCTGGCCCACCCCAGCGCAGCACCCGCTGTCCGCTCCCACCAGCCCCACCCACCCACCCTTGGAGAAACCCCTTCTGTAGGGCTTCGGGCCCCTCACCTCCATTGGGGTGCCCCCCGGGGGGCCCGGAGGTGCCAGTTGGGGCAGGCCCACTGGTTCGAATCCAGGCACCGTCGTCCGAGGACTCTTGGGACCAGTCACAGAAGGGGTTGGAGTCATCTTCAAAATCGCACCGGGCGGGAATGGCTGGGGGAAAGCGCAGCTGTGAGGCCGGGAGAGGGCCGAGCGCGGGGCCAGGCGCTGAGCACGGGGCGGCTTAGACAAGGCTGCCGCGAAGATTTGGGACCCAAGCTGGACGCACCCCTGTAATCCCAGCACCCGGAGGCTGAGGCAGGGAGGACTGGAAGTTCACCAGCCTGGACAGGTTAGTAGCCTAGCAACAATTTGTCTCAAATATCTAAGAGGGGGTCAGGGACTTGGCTCAAGCGGTACCGAACCTACCTAGCAAGTACAAGGGCTCGAGTGTGAGCCCTGGTACCACAAAAAAATGAAAATAAAAATAAATAAAAGAAAAGGGTGGGGTTGTATAGCAATGAAAAGAACTGAGGCTCGATCCCTAGTCCTGCAAACATACAACAAACGAACAATCCTATGCTGTCATGGAAAAGTCTACCTGCCAGTTAAATCAGCTCCTGCCTCAGCTTACCATCTTGACCTTGTGATTCTGCCCACCCCACTCCCCATCTGTAAATTTCTTTTCAAAGATTCTGCCTCTCAAATCTCTGCTCTGGATCACAAACCTTATTTGTTTGTTTGTTTATTGATACTGAGGATTTGAGGGTTGAACTCTATGCCTTTTCTGGCCCTGAGCTCACTATCTACGACCCCCCCATCTCTTTCTTTCTTTTCTTTTCTTTCTTTCTTTCTTTCTTTCTTTCTTTCTTTCTTTCTTTCTTTCTTTCTTTCTTTCTTTCTTTCTTTCTTTCTTTCCTTCTTTCTTTGTTTCTCTCCTTCTTGATGGTAGCAGGGATCGAACTCAGGACCTCAAGCTTTGCTATTTTTTTCCTCCTTTTTTTTTCTTTTGTTTATCTTTATTTTGAAAGAGTCTTGGCAAGTGACCTAGGCTGGGCTGGAAGTTCCCATGCTCCTGCCTCAGCCTCACAGGATTGTGCTTCTCTGCCATTCCCTCTGCCCCGTATTAGCCAAGATGTATTCCATGTTTCTGTGGTCACCCTGTACTGAGGGCACCTACAAAGCCACCCTTGGGCTAAGAGACTGGAGTTAGGTGCCAGAACGGGGATCCTGAGGAGGGAGGAGAGGCCCAAGCTGGTCCCAACTCACAGCTGTCCTTTGGGCTCCAAGTAGTAGATCCCCAGTCCAGCTCTGTCTGTGCGCTTGGGTTTGGTCTGGAAAAAGCAAAAATATCATTCTTGTCACTATAAAAAATTTTAAGACGTGGGCCGGGGATTTAGCTCAGTGGTTCTGGTATCTTCCTCCCAAGCGCAAGGTCCCAAATTCAATCCCAGTTCCATATATCACAATGCCAGGCATGGTGACTTGCAGTCACCAGCGATCAGTACCACACACCACAGTGCTGGGAGTGGTGGCTCACACCTGTCATCCCAGCACTCAGGAGGCAGAGGCAGGAGGATTGCTGAGTTCAAGGGTTACCTGGGCTACATAGTGAGCTCAGGGCCAGCCTGAACTACAAAGCGAGACCCTGTCTAAAAAAAAAAAAAAATTTAAAGATGTGGCCGTGAACCTTCTAGAGCCCACTTACCCATACTTTTTTCTTTTTTCTCCTATACGTCAGTGTTTGAGCCCTGAGTGTAAACTACCCACCCTCTACCACTTGGGGAAGGCCATCCACAGCCTCTTTACCAGAAGTTCTTCTGGTCTCCTGACATGAGTCCCTGCCCAATGCTTCCCTCTCCACAGCTCCCTCCCTAGGTGGCCCTCCTGCTGTTCCTCTGGCTGGGTGGCCCCAGGTTCCTGTGTATGAGAATTCTTATTCAAAGCCTCAGTTCCCACCCTGGGAGGTTTTTCCCTCTGTAGACCAAACTTTCGCCCATGCCCATGCTGTAGGGATTTTACCGGTTGTCAGCTGGTGGGTGGTATGGTGCTTTGCTGAAGTGAAGACCACCCTACCCTCCCTCCTCACCCTGTAGACATCACAGAGAAGCCCTTGCCTGCCTGGCCAGTGATGGCCGCACACAACAACACTTTCATTTTTTCTGCCCAGAGTCTACTTTGTTCAACTCCCCTCCTCCCAGGCTCCAGGCTCCAGAGCCATCTGTCATTTGTGGGATTGTTTTTGTTTGTTTTTGGAGTACTGGGGATTAAACTCAGGGTCTTTGCACTGAGCTACAGTCCCAGCCCTTACTATTTTTCATTTAGACGCAGAGTCTGAATAAGTCATTAAGTCACCCAAAGTGGGCTGGAACTTTGGATCCTCCTGCTTCAGCCTCCCAGAGTGCTGGCATTACAGGCGTGTGCCACCACACTTGTTTTTTTTTGAGACAGGGTCTCACTTTGTAGTTCAGGCTGGCCCTAAGCTCACCAGGCGTGCCTGGAACTCAGCAATCCTCCTGCCTCTGCCTCCCGAGTGGTGGGCTTACAGGCGTGAGCCACCACGCCAGGCACTGTGGTATGTGGTATTGATTGCTGGTGGGCGTGAGTCACCACACCCAACATGGTATGTGGTTACTGGGATCGAACTCAGGCCCTCGCGCTTGCGAGGCAGGCGCCTGAACCACTGAGCTAAATCTCTGGCCCATCTGTCATTTCTTGCTGCCTCCTGCTTGAAGTTTCACTTTATGGAAGGCTCGACCTCTGTCCTCACTCACCTCTGCACCGTGTCTTTCCTTAGTTCCAGGCCTGGAGCTGTACAGTGTTCCCCCTCCCGCGGCCCTCCCCAGGTCCCTGTGATTTTCCTTTGCCTGCCTGTAGTTCACATTCGCTGCTGAGCCACGCTTACCTGATAGGAGCCAATCCATGGTCTTGGTCCCAGGAAGCTCCCCACAACAGCACCAGAATCCAAACTGAAGAAACCATGAGGGACTTCAGAGGCTGCGCTCGGAGAAGGAAGGCATGGTGAGGAGCCTGGGCCTTTTCCTTTCCAGTACTGGGGATTGAACCCAGGGCTTTTGCCCTGAGCTACCACCTCAGTGTTTTTTATTTTTTATTCTTTTATTTTTATTTTGGGGGGCTGTACTGGGGATTGACCTCGGCCCTCGCACTTCCAAGGTAGACGCAGTAACACTTAAGCTAAGTTCCCAGCCCCTTATTTTTTGAGAATCTTGCTAAGTCAATAAGTTGCCCGGGCTGGACTAGAACTTGTAAATCTTCCTGCCTCAGCCTCCCAGAGTGGTGGGATTACAAGTATTATAGGGAGAAAAGTCAGCTAGACATATGTAGGCAGATTGATAGGCCGGCCCTTGAAAGACTTGCAAAAAAGAGGATCCTTCTGAAGGTCAACACCATCAGTGAGAAATTACACTACAGGCCTCATTCTCCTCCTAGGAGGGAAAGTCAAGGTCTGGATCCAGCCCCTCCCTGGAAGACAGTGATTACAAAATCCCCAGATAACGGGCAGGACCTTGAACCACCTGGAGGAGGCTTCTGACAAGAAAGACCCTCTAGGGCTTGATTCCTCATTGGTGGCCCTATGTTTGAACCCACCCACCTTGTGATTTTATTCTACAAAAGTCCTCTGGAAGAAGTGATGGGGGGTTACCCACTTTCCAGGTTCCCCCTTCTGTCTCTCTTAAGGCAGAAGCTTTCTCTCAATAAAATTTTCCTATTCAAACCTCCATCATTCCTAAAATTCATTCTTCAATTTTTAGAGAACATGAACTCGCGTTTCAGGTGGGGAGTTAGGCCTTACCTCTCCTGCGTCACAAGCATGTGACATTACATCAGTTTAAAAAATTATTATTATTTGTTGGTTGGTTGGTTTTGGTTTTCTTAAGACAGGGTCTCACTATGTAGTTCAACCTGGCCTTGAACTCACTATGTAGTCCAGGCTGGTCTCAAACTCACAACAATCCTCCTGCCTCAGCCTCCTGAGTGCTAGAGTTACAGACCTGTGTCACCACACTTGGCTAGAAATTATTTTAAAAGAGGAAAGCACATAAGAAACCATCCCAGACCGAAAACACACCACTAAGACGCCTATAGAGATGCACGGAAAGCCCCTTGGGAAATTTGAGAATATCAGGGTTGCAGGGAGGATTTGAAACTCTTCCAGATAGAAAAGAACAGGTTACATACTAAGTAAGAATCAGGAATCAGCATAGTGTTGAGCTTTCCAGTAGCAACAATGGATTCCAAGAGGCAGCGGAATACTGTCTGTGTCATCCCAGCAGAAAATCTTTTCTGTCCCAAAATTCTATGAAGGGCAACAGTAACCAGTGGGCGGAGCACAGGAAGCACTGAAAGCAGTTGTGGCTAAAGAAGTGGAGGAGACCATCACAGAGCATTGTAAAGAGGCCCTACTGTCATAATAAGCATCGAAACAAAGAACCCGGTCCTCCTAGAACTCTCTTGTTTCTGCCCTGGAGGATATAACAAAAACCTACAATTATCATATTGACAAAAATGTGAAAGGTTGGGCCGGAGGGTTAGCTCAGTGGTTCAAGATGACTTTAATGTCTGATTCCCAACAAAGCCAAAAAAAAAAAAAAGGAAATTTTTTTTTACAGGTACTATAGTGCTGAGACAGGAGGATCTCAAGTTCAAACCTATCTGGGCAACGTAGTGAGATTCTATCTCAAAATTTAGAAAGGTAGGGGCCGAAGATTTAGCTCAGTGGTTCCGCCGCCTGCCTCGCAAGTGCCAGGTCCTTGGTTCAATTCCGGTAATCACATACAATGCTGGGTGTGGTGACTCACGCCCACCAGCAATCAATACCACATACCACAGTGCCGGGCGTGGTGGCTCACGCCTGTAATCCCAGCACACGGGAGGCAGAGGCAGGAGGATTGCTGAGTTTGAGGCTTGCCTGGGCTCCATAGTGAGCTCAGGGCCAGCCTGAACTACAAAGCGAGACCCTGTCTCAAAAAAAAAAAAAAAAATTAGAAAGATGGGCTGGGTATGCAGCCCAGTGCAGAGGCCTTGGATTCAATTCCCAGTGCTTCCTCAGCCAAAAAGATAACAGTACATCCCAGAAGCCAGGCAGGGAAGGAATCAGACAGTGTTGTATAATGGAGTACAGAGATTTTTTTGCATGATGGAAGAATTCTGTGGTTTAGGGGCATATCTCAGTGACAGAGGGCATACTTAGCTTGCCCTAGGTCCTGGGTGTGATCCCTGGCACCAAAAACTAAAAGGAAGGCAGGGAGGAAAGAGGAAGGAATGAAAGAAAAAAGACAGAAAGAAGAAAGGAAAAGAAGGTGAAGGGAAAATAAATTCTGGAGATTTGCAGTCCTCCTGCCTGAGCCTCAAGAGATGGGTAGTGGTGATGGTTACCGAGAAATGTGAGTGTCCCAGAAACCACTAAACTGGGTAAATTGTTCGATTTTAAGTAATGAATGTTTCACTACAGTTCATAAATAGCTTTTAAAAAGTGTTACTTAACATTATTATTTGATAATATGAGAGTGTTTTTAAAAATCTATTCTTGATTACAAGTAGGGAAAAAAAAAAACATTGTAGGTACAGCTGTATACTGTAATAGTAGAAAAAGCACCTGGACATATTCAGTGGAACAGGTGAGTCCTGGGAAAACAATATGTATAGAATGATTCCATTTACACCCCAATGAGTGGGGGGCATATGTGTGTTTATTTTATTTCTTTGTTTATTTGGTTTTCTGAGACAGAGTCTCACTTTGTAGCTCAGGCTGGCCTCAAACTCGAAGATCTTCTTGCCTCAGACTCCTGAGTGCTGGGATTACAGGTGTGCACCACCACACCTGGCATGTGTGTTTAATACAGATACAATTGTGTGCTGATCATCTACCCATATGATGATCATCCCAGATTATAACAGAACATTTCCTACCACCCAATGACATCATATTGTCCTAACATCTCAGCACAACACATTACAGACACATTGTGGTGGTCCTGGTGGACATGAACCTATCACAGTGCCCGTGGTGTAAAGTATGTGTAGCTAGCTTGTCTAGCATGAGACACCCTGGGTTCCACCCCCAGTTGTGCAAACAAACAAACAAGCAAACAGTTTCCGGTCAGTGTGCTGTGTGACACCAGCTCCGGCCCCGCCAGCCCGTGTTTACCGTGTCTCAGGGTGACATGAGGAAGCCACCTGCAGCGGCTGACCACACCATCTAGAATTGTGTAAGTCCACTGTGTGATGTCTCAACAACAAAACAGCCTGATGACGCAGAACATGTGCCCTTGTTGAACATCGCATGCTGTACGCAGGGAGAAGCAGAGAGGCCAGACTAGAGGTCCGTGTGTAGACCGAGGACAGGGGCTGAACCCCAGAGCCTTTGCACTGAGCTACATCCTCACTCTTTTTTTTTTTTTTTGAGACAGGGCCTCACTTTGTAGCTCAGGCTGGCCCTGAGCTCACTATGTAGCCCAAGCAAGCCTCCAATTTAGCAATCCTCCTGCCTCTGCCTCGCAGGTGCTGGGATGATGGTGTAAGCCACCACGCCCAGCATTGTGGAGTGTGGTGCTGATTGCTGGTCGCCATGAGCCACCATGCCCGGTATTGTTGTAAGCAGTTACAGGAGATCCAACCGGGAACTTTGCGCTTGCTAGGAAGGTATGCAACCATAGAGCTAAATCTCTAGCCCACTTATTTTTTTTTTCTCCCAAAAGCAAAGGTTTATTCCACAGAGGACAGGGCCTCAGTCCTTGGTGGCTGCTTTCCATGGTGGCCAGCACATCGCTCTGCTCCTCATGCTTCCTCTTGGCACAGATGTGCATCCCCACCTTTTACTTGATGAACTTGAGGGCCCGTTTGTCCTTGGAGACCTTGAGCAGTTCATGGTGCACCGCTCAAGGGGGCAAAGCCACACACCTCCTGGATCATGTCCTGCCCTAAATTGGTTTGCTTGGTGGGGCACCCACAGTGGCAGCTGTGCCTCAGGTTGCTCACATTTTTGGTCACCTGTGGCCCTGGTTGAGGCTCGTGGCCGTGGGTAGTTTAGATCCATGGTGCTACTTTTCAATGGCTGTTGCAGCGGAAGCTCACTCTTATTTTTTATTTAGAGGCAGGATTGATTGAGTTGTTAGGTTGCCTAGGCTGGACCTGAACTCATAATCCTCCTCCCTCAGCCTCCCAAGGTGCTGGGGCTACAGGCTTGGGTCACCACACCGGCTCAATTCTAATTTTATTGTCTTCCTAAATGGCGGTTCTGAACCAGAAGGATGGTTTTGCTGCTTTATAAAAACTCATCAAGCTGGGACCAAGCATTTAGCTCAATGGTACTGCACCTGCCTCGCAAACACAAGGTTCTGACTTCAGTCCCTGGTGCCAGAAAATACAAAAGAAAAGAAAACAGAACCCATTGAGGGTGAGGCTGAGGGATAGGCCACACCCTCAAGGTCCTCAGTTTGATTCCCAGTACCCAAAATAAAACAACACTCCTAATCCCTGCTGCACACATGCGGGCCATGGGGCTGGAGGGAGGGGTCTGGGCAGTGTGCTGAGCTGTTCCAAGTCCAGATCTCCCGACACCATCCCACGCAGAGATTCCCACACCTTCCATTTCATTCCTTTTTCTTCAGCAGCCCAACTCCATCCCAATGATCAAATCCTGGCCATTTCCTGGCTGCTACCCTGGTGGTCTGAGCAGCCAGAGCAATCTCGCGCAGGGCTAGGAGGAAAGTCAGAAAGGCCTTTTGCAAACTGGATGTGGTGACACACACCTGTAATCCTAGCTACTCAGGAAGCGAAGGGAGGAGGATCCCAAGTTTCAAACCAACCCGAACAAACTAGTGAGAACAAGTCTCAAAAAATTTGCTTTAGGGCCGGAGGGTTAGCTCAGTGGTTCCAGCACCTGCCTCGCAAGCGCAAGGTCCTGAGTTCGATCCCCGGTAACCACATACAATGCTGGGCATGGAGACTCACGCCCACCAGCAATCAACACCACATACCACAGTGCTGGGCATGGTGCTAAAAACAAAAAGGAGGAAGTGCCGGGTGTGGTGGCTTATGCCTGTCATCCCAGCACTCGGGAGGCAGAGACAGGAGGATTGCTGAGTTCTAGGCTTGCCTGGGCTACATAGTGAGCTCAGGGCCAGCCTGAACTACAAAGCGAGACCCTGTCTCAAAAAAAAAAAATTGCTTTAAATTTTTTAAATTAAAAAAAAATTCAGGGAGGGGCCTGAGATTGAGCTCAGTGTTTTCAGTGCCTGCCTAGCAAGTGCAAAGTCTCTGGTTTGAGCCTCAGTAACCACATACCACAATACTAGGTGTGGTGATTCACACCCACCAGCAATCAGTACCACATATCGCAGTGCCAGGCATGGCGGCTCACACCTGTAATGCCAGTACTTGGGAGGGAGAGGCAGGAATGCTGAGAGTTCGAGGCTAGCCTGAATTACATAGTGAGCTCAGGGCCAGCCTGAACTACAAAGCGAGACCCTGCCTCAAAAAAATAAATAAAGTAAAATGAAACTTGTAAAACAAAATTGTTTTAAAGTAAAAATTAAAATTAAAAAGCTTTTTAAGGTCTGGGAATGTAGCTCAGTGTGAAAGCGTGAGATGCAGGCCTCCACTCTGAGGTGAGAGAGCCCGGGTCTCCTTGAGTCCTGTCCCTTATCCACCCCTGCGCCACGCTGCACCAGCAGAGGAGGGACAGGAGCAGGGTCGGTTAGCCCAGGGGCGGCAGCGCCGACTGGTCTCCACGGTCAGGCAATAAGTCCCGGGATGGCTGCTTTTGCTGACCTCCCTGGCACCCCAGAGCTGGGCGGTCACGGCTCCCAGTCGGCTTGGAGGGGGATCAGAAGACAAGGCAGGACAGGAAGCTGGGGTGGCCTCCTGGTTCTGATTTGGGGGAGCCTCTGGGCAAAGGAGTGGAGAGTGGGAGACTTGGTAAGCTGGGGAGCTGCAGGAATATAATAGGAGAGACTGGGATTCGGGAGGACAGGGAAATCACCCAGAGAACAGGACCCACACACCCGCCCCTCCTCCGCGTGTCTCCGGGTACTTTCCTCACCTTTTTCAGGCCTTCATTCCATTTTACAAAGGGAGAGCGATTACATCAGCACAAAGATTTTTTCAAATCAGAAATCTAAAGTGTGGTTACATGATTTTCTTCCTTTTTTCTTGTTTTGAGCTGTGTTCTTATTGTTGCCCAGGCCAGCCCTGCAGTCTTGGGACAAAGCAACTCTCCTGCCTCAGTCTCCCAAGTAGCTAGGATTATACATATACACACCACAGCTGACTTAGTAATTAATTATTTTTCAAGGTATTGAGGACTGAACCCAGGGCCAATTGCACTGAGCTACCTCCTCAACTCCTGTTTATTTAGTTAATTAGGCTTTTTCTTTTTTGAGACAGGCTCTCACTTTGTAGTTCAGGCTGGTGCTGAGCTCACTATGTAACCCAGGCAAGGCTCACACTCAGCAATCCTCCTGCCTCTGCCTCCCGAGTGCTGGGATTACAGGCATGAGCCACCACGCCTGGCACTGTGCTATGTGGTGCTGATTGTTGGTGGGCATGAGTCACCACGCCCAACATTGTATGTGGTTACTGGGATCGAACTCATGACCTTGCACTTGTGAGGCAGGTGCCGGAACCACTGAGCTAAATCTCCAGCCCATGCCTATTTTATTTTGAGACAAGATCTTCCTATATTATTCATATTAGGCTCAAACTTGTCACTCCCAGCTCAGCCTCCAAGAATACTGAGATTACAGGTGTGCACCACCATGCCTGGCTAAATTTGAACAATCAAGAAGAGTGTTTAGAGCCGGGTGTGGTGGCTCACGCCTGTAATCCCAGCACTCAGGAGGCAGAGGCAGGAGGATTGCTGAGTTCGAGGCTTGCCTAGGCTACATAGTGAGCCCAGGGCCAGCCTGAACAAGAAAGCGAGACCCTGTCTCCAAAAAAAAAAAAAAAAGAAGAGTGTTTAGAAACATTTGGAGGTGACTCATAAGTTTTTGTGTTGCCAATAATCTGTACTCTTACAGTTTTATGATGGAATCAGCCTTTGACCGACTTATAATAGTATCACTAATATTCAGCTTAGAGTCCAATGGGAAAAAGATCCCATTTAACTAGCTCAGAACCAGTAGCCATGGTAAGGACTCAGGTGACTTGGGGGACAACCCCAGCCAGTGCATTTGGCCACCCTGATGACGGGCTGGAGAGGACCCAGGCTCAAGGGTGGGGTTGAGCAGGCTCCTTCCTGGGGGACTTGAGTGGCCTGGGTGGGTGGTCATCTTCTGCTTCCTCCTTTGCAAAATGGGGATTCCCTTTCTCCTGCTGAGGATATACACAAAAGAATTATAAGATTCATATGTGTGCCCATGTTTATAGGAGCTCAGCTTGTGATAGTTAAACCTTGGAAACAACCCAAATGCCCATCAACTCTAGACTGGATAAAGAAGATGTGGTCTTTTAATAATATGGAGCATTACTCTGTCATAAAGAATGATGAGATTGAATCATTTATACTCAAATGGACATACCTTCAGGACATACTCATAAGTGAAATAAATAGGTCACAGATGTGTAAATATCGTATCTTTTCTCTGGTATGAGAAACTGAAGTTGTAAATGTGTTCTAAAATGCATGATCAATATTGTGAAATAGTTCATATTGAAAGGGAAGTGGGGTTTAGGGGTAAATAATGAGGAAAGAAAAAAATTGATGGTTAATAAAAGGAGCAAAGCTGTGTATATAGGGGTGAGGGGTGGTAGGGTGGGTAGGGGAAGGGGAAAAACGAGAATTAAGTTGTGTCAGATACTGGTACAAATTCTCAATGTTCAGTGTAATTGTGATGTGTATATATAATGTACCAATAAAATATACCACTAAAAACTTTTTTAAAAAAATGAGGATTCCCTCTCCATCTTTCCCTTTCTTGTGGAGTTAGGAGAACAAATGAGAAAATGCCAGAAAAGCTGCCTGTACATCACTGAGCTCCTATCGCAGCAGGCAACACTGTCAGACAACTGAATAACCCTCCGTCTCAGGACTGCAGTACGCCGGCTCCTCTCCATGCCAGGAAGTCTGCAAAGCCAGCTTGGTCACTTGCCTAGTGGGACTTGGCTTCCCCGTGTGACAAATGAGGGTAACACTTATGTAGGCCTGCTTCGTGGCATTCTGGTGGGAATCACAGGCGGTCATGCAGATGCCAGGGATCCAATGTGACATTAATTATCAACATCATCAGCATTATCAGAGAAAATCCCTCCTCCCATGGACATGAAACCTGGCCACACCCTTCCATGTGTCTGGGCTCTTTTTTTCCCAGGACCCATCGCAGCACTCAGTCCCACACCAAGTTTACTTGTCTAATGTAATGCACTCCCATCTTTTCTCTCCCAGGGGTCTGTGCGCTCCCAAACGCTGACTATGTGTGGCACAGACTGAGTGTCACGTCACACTTTCTGGCACTTGGGGCAAGGCCTGACATTCCATAAGTGTGGAATGAATGATGTTTTAAATGTCTCCAACACCCTGAATCCCAGAGAGAAAAAAGAGCCAGCTACTCTGGGCTGGGAGGCCTGTGTCTTGGGCAACAAATCAAGCTGAGGGGTGGACAAGACTTTAGAGTTATGAGCCCTAAATCTTTTGTTCAGCCCCCAGCTGTCAATTATTAGCTGGATTCCTTGGATTTAAGAACAAGTCTACCAGATCCAATTTCACCAATCCAAGGGGAGGCTTGCCCCTTACTGACCTACAGCAGTGGGGAGATGTCAGATGTCACTTGTGGAAA
>PVIC010021422.1:12121-28707 GCA_004025085.1 Thryonomys swinderianus
AACTTAACTATGTAATCAATCCTCCTGCTTCAGCCTCCCGAGTGCTGGGACTATGGGTGTGCACCATCACGCCCTGCCTCTTTCCTTTTTAAAAAAGCCAGTCCTGAAGTTTGAACCCAGGGCCTCCACACTGAGCTACAGCCTCAGGCCTTTTTTATTTTGAGACAGGGTCTCACTAAATTGCCCAGACTGACTTCGAATTTAAAATCCTCACACCTGCAGTCTTCCTGCCACAGACTGCAAAACACTGTCTTTTCTTATGTGCAGAGGTACAAGCTGACATCTCTCTGTTATGTTTTAGCAGTAGAAAGACCAGCTGCCACATATAGAATGATAATAGGGGCAGGGTTGGGGTTCTCACATAGTTCTGTGACGCTGTTTGTTGGTTACATGGGTCTTTTATGAGTGAAATTTCCTTTCCAGGTGTACCATTACTTCAAGGAAGAAATCAATTCACTGGTAGAATTAAGGACAAAATCAGAAGTAGGATCAAAAGGGCTGGAGATTTAGCTCAGTGATTCCTGCACCTGCCTAGCAAATGCAAGGTCCTGAGTTCCATCCGATAACCACATACAACAATAGCAGGTGTGGTAACTCACACCACCAGCAATCAGTACCACATACCACAAAGCTGGGGGTGGTAGCTCACACCTGTAATCCCAGCATTTGAGGAGCAGAGGCAGGAGAATTGCTGAGTTTGAGTATGCCTCGGCTACATAGTGAGCTCAGGGCCAGCCTGTACTACAAAGCGAGACCCTGTCTCAAAAAAAAAAAAAAAAAAAAAGTAGGATCAAGAGTGGAGGTTGGGGGCTGGCACACAGCTCAGTTTGGAGTTTAGCATGGTGGCACATAACTGTAATCCCAGTTGGGAGCCTGAGGCAGGGGGATTAAAAGTTTGAGTTCAATCTAGGCAATTTAGCAATTTAGCTACAACCTACCTGAAAATAACAAGTAAAAAGGGCTGGGGAATGCAGCTCAAAGGACAGCCCCTGAATTCAATCTGATGAATTCCTCCCATCCCACCCTGCCAAAAACGGTGGAGGTTGAATTTCTTGGCTCCAAGGTCCATGCCTGTCTGTCACCCCAGGGGAGTAAGGGGGCAAATGGCGATGACCAGGGCAGATGAGGGAAGGAGTGAATGGGGAATTGGAGATTCCGGTTTTCTTAGCTTGGAACAAGTTACTTTACGTGGATGGGAACAGCAGCAGAACTTCTCAGATTGTGGGAAGGCGCACAAGGATGGCCTGTTACCTAGAAGACAACTGCCCACAAAGGGGACCCTGCTGCGCTGGTCTCCCTGCCCTTCTGCGTTGGACCTGGACCCTGACAGTCCCTAGGCCACTAGATTTAAGAAGGGGTTAGGTGCCAAGCTAGGAGGCTGATGCAGGGATGTGGCATGACCCAAAGGAGCCAAGAGGAGAGGCAGGAAATGATAGTCTGGTAGTCCCTTTCCAAAGGGGACTTCCCTCCTCCCAGCTCCCACTTCCTTGAAGGCAGCCTTGCTGCACTAAGTGATTGTCGTGCGCCGGCTGCCAGCTGCCCACTGAAGGCCAGCCTTGACTGGGGCCTCCTTATTGACCAGCGTGGGCAGAGCCTGTGGCCTCGGGCCCAGTGGGGTCAAGAGGTCACCCAGGCCATGCAAGGCAGCACGTAGGGCCCAGCCCCCTCCATCTCAGCTTCCCAGATCTGACGCCCTGCTGCCAGGATGGGGGGAGTCCGGAGAGTGAGGGCTTTAGGGGAAACAGAAAAGCCAAGAGCCATGATGGTGGATTCAGCTCTTACCAGTGAGGTTTTAAAAACACAAAAGACACACACTCCCTGAGAGCCAGGAGCCAGCCCCTGTCTCATCTTTCTAGCTCCCACCACCCGCATCGTCCAGCGGGCTCTGCGGCTGTGCGAGTCCCCAGGAGACCTGGAGAATTCATATTTGCCACCTGATCTCTCCAGTTCATCCTGTCCCTGTTTGGTGCACACAGAGAGAAGCGTCAGCCTCCAGAACTTGTGCCAGTGTCGCAGTTGTGCAGCACACCGAGTGAGTTCAGGTGTCTCCCCAGCGCAGCTCTGCCCGAGCTTAAAGCTAGTGTCTGCGATCGTGTTCTGGGTCTCAGGCTGGTCCTGTGACATCCTTAGAGCTCAGAGTTGAGCTCTGGATAGTTTCTCTGGCTCACGAGATGTCATCGTTGGCACTGGAGTGTCTGTGTGACAGGCTGGTGCTAGGGAGACAGCCCCTGGGGGTTGGGACTGGTGGAGGGGAGGCGTGGCACAGGCAGCAGCAGTGATGGTGGTGGTGGCAGTGGTGGTGAACAAGCCTGGGGGAGGCATCTGGTCACCTGTCCCCTCTCCTGCAGGCTTCCCCCGTGTATAGCTTCAGTTTTCCCCGGAGGAAATTGGAGTAGACACGGAAGAGTTTGCACAGAGTATCCACAGTGAGTGTTCGGAGTGGAGCAGGGGAGGCGGCATCTGGAGGCAAGATGAGTTCTTTCTGCCAGGGGAGAGCAGGAGGTTACCATGGTGCTGGGGACCCGGATGGAAATGGGATCACGGACAGAAGGGGGGTGGCCATGGCGAGCACCAGTATCCCCTGTAGGATCCTTTTCCTTATTTTTTTTCCTTTTCTTTTTGCAGTACTGAGAATTGAACCCAAAGCCTTTTACACTGAACTACATGTCCACCCTTTTTTAATTTTTCATTTTGAGACAAGCTCTTGCTAAGTTGTTAAACTGCTCAACCTGGCCTTCAATTAGCAATCCTCCTGCCTCAGCCTCCAGAGTGCTGAGATTACAGGCACGGTGCCACCCAACCCAGTCCTTTTCCTCTATCTTACAGAAAGGACAAGCGGAAATGTCAATATCCCTTCTGCTCACCTGGGCCCCCAGCATGCGCAGCAGGGAGGTGAGGCTGCGTAGGCCGCTGACAGCTTTGTCCACGTGCAGCCGCAGGGTCTCTGACGGCTGGGAGGAGTTGGCCAGCAGGGCCTGGCCCTGCAGGATGGCTTCTGAGAGCAGTGCCAGACCTTGCCACACTTCTGTGGCTTGCTGCAACACCTAGAGGAGCAGAGACTCGGAGTCAGTGGTCCCACGTCCCCTCCGTCCTCCCCTCCGTCCTTCCTCCCCTCTGTCCTCTCCCGCTGCGTCCTGTGCATCAAGCTGAGCAAACTGGTTTTCGGTAACATGTTACATGAATGAATGAGCGGCACCTTTGCTACTCGGTTTCTTCTTTCATTCCCTTCTACCCTGGCAGGGGCACACGCATGTGCACACGAGGAAGGCAAAGCTGCACTCACCTCCATTCTCTTCCAGACGTGGAAGTTCACTTTGGTGTCCGGGACGGTGACGTTCTCACCTAGGCTGCAGCCTTCCACACAGCTCATCTGGAAAGCACAGCCAGGGAGTCAGCACCACCGGGGCTGTGGCTCTTGGTCCTTGGCTCTGCTCCCTGCCTAGGTTCCAGAGGTGCTGTGGGGGCACCAGGTGCATCTGGGGGCAGGGAGCTCTGGCTTCACCCCCACCTTGAACCAAGCACCAGGTTCCTGGACCTGGGAGGAGACCCCTGAAGCCCCAGGGTCAGCCCCAAGTTGTGTGCCGAGGAGGGGCCTCACCGTGACGTTCTCCGCGTCCTTGGCCTCCAGGAGGTACCTCTCTAGGACTCTGCTGTCACAGATGAGGCGCGGGGAGCCGTCCAGGGGGGCTGGGAGGCCCAGAGGCAGCACCAGCAATGACAGCAAGAGCCAGGTAGGGCATTCTAGAAGGGACACAGACCGAGAGTGAGGCCAGGTTCTGCCCCTAGCCAGTCCCCGCCGGTCCCGGCCGTGCGAGCGCGCAGCCTTCATTCAATTCCACCGCGCGCGCACACCCCACCCCCAGCGCCCGGCATCTACTTCTCGGGCCAAACTTCAATCCCGGTGCGCGCCCGCGCAGATCCCGCCTGCCGCTCCAGACCCAGGTATCCGCTGATCGGCTTGCTCCCCACCCACGGACCGGCACCTCTCCTCCCGGGACCCTCGGACTTCGTCCCCTGCTCCGGGTCAGGTTTTGGACATTCCCAGGGACCCCCCAAATCCTGCCCGGCACGTGGAGACTGCCCCAGCCCCCTTCCTCTCTGGCGGGTCCTCGGCGAGTGTCGGGTCCTTGGACCCAGCTCGCCTGGCCCGCAGCCCGGGGGGTAAATGCTGCCTCCTCCCTCAGCCCGCGAACACTCACCGCGTGCCCCCATCTCCGAGCCTGGCGGGGGCCCTCAGCGACCCGGGGCTCTGCCGGCGTCCACGCCAGGAGCCCTCATCCCGGGCAGCTCGGTGGGACAGGGACACCCCACGGGCCTGGAAGAGGGGGTCACGGGTACGTCGCGGCAGCCGGGGGTCGGAGGAAAGCGGGTCCCAGAGGACAGCGCGACACAGCGACCGGCCAGGGTTGGCCTGGGGACACTGCGGCTCCAGCGGGGGTCGGGGCTGTTATCAGCCTGTGTGCGTGCGCCGTGGGGGTGGGGGTGAGGCTGTGTGCGTGAGGGGTCGCCGGGGGTGGGGGCCGGCCGGGGGTCACAGCCGGGGGCAGGACGCCTGGGTCGGGGGTTGGGGGGCCGGGGCAGGGCTGCTGGAGGCGCGCGTGCAGGCACGGGGTGCGCTGGGCTGGGGCTGGAGGTCCAGGACGGGCGGGATACCTGGCCCTGGGCGGCCAGGAGGGAGGGCTGGGGACCCGGACCCCTGCCCGGGGGTGGGGGTTGGGGGAGTCCCAGTCTTGGGCAGTCGCTCAGAGCAGCTGGGTTCTTGGGTTCCGGTGGACTAGCTGGGTCTAGAAGCCTGCAAGCAACTGGGTTGCTTTCCTTCACAATCTTTGGGTGCCGTCTAGAAACCACTGTGGTGCACGTTGAGGAATTAGATGAGGCAAAGTGGAGCAAGGAATTTGGAGCCGCCCCCCATCCTCACTTCCCAGAACCTTGAAAACTCAGAATGATGTTTTAGAACACCGGTGCTCTATTCAGGACACTCCTGTGCTTTGACATCAACCTTCCCCCACCTCCCCCCTGAGATAGGGCTCACTACGTGTACCGCACGGGCCTTGAACCCACTGTAGCCCAGGATGGCCTCGTTCTGGTGCTGAGCCTCCTGCCTCAGCCTCGAGAGTTCTGGGATAGAGATGAGAGCCACAACGCAAGGCCACTTTTATTTTCTTCTTCCTTTCCTTTTCTCTCCTTCCTTTCTTTCTTGACTTCCTTTTCTTCCTTTCTTTAAACCCAGGGTCTTTGCACTGAACTACATCCCAGCCCTTTTTTATTTTGGGAAGTGTCTCACAGAGTCACTAAATTGCCCAGGCTAGGCTCAACTTGTGATCCTCCTGCCTCAGCCTCTCAGAATCCTGAGATTACAAGCATGCACCATTATATCCAGTTGATGTCAGGTTTTTTGACCTCTGATATAGGTTAGCCTGCTGGCAAAATTCTCACAAACCTTGGGATCAGATCTAGATCCCAAGAGTGATGGGAGTTGAGATTTGCAACTCAGATTTTGAGGCTTCTGGAAGATTTGAGAAAGAGGGGCAGGCTCCCCAGAGCCTCAGTGTTCTCACCTGCCTAATAGGTACAATGAAAGTATCATCTTTACCTCACTTACAGGTCATAAAAGAGCAGTGGTCTTTTTTTTTTTTTTTTTTTTTTTTTGAGACAGAGTCTCACTTTATACTTCAGTCTGGCCCTGAGCTCACTATGTAGCTCAGGCAAGCCTCAACTCAGCAATCCTCCTGCCTCTGCCTCCCGAGTACTGGAATTACAGATTTGAGCCACCAAGCCTGCATTTGTGTGGTACTGATTGCTGGTGGGCGTGAGCCACCATGCTCAATATTGTTGGTATATGGTTACCAGGATTGAACCAGGGAACTTGTGCTTGCTAGGCAGGCGCCAGGACCACTGAGCTAAATCTCAGGCCCCAAAAAACAGTGGTCTTAAAACAAGGCTATAGCTAGTCTTCTGTGCTCTCCACAGTTACATGATACGAGAGCTATCTTATCCATGCATTCAGTGTCTATTTTGTTTCTCATTTTCAGTTTTGCTATCCTGGGAATTGAAAACTAGGGCTGGTGTACACTAGGCAAATGCTGTACCAGACCAGCACCCCTAGTCCCTGTACCTCTTTGTGCAATACATTTTGCAGGACAAAAAGAGGTGTTGAGGGCCAGAGATTTAGCTCAGTGGTTTCAGTGCCTGCCTAGCAAGGGCAAGGTCCCTGGTTTGATCCTGGGTAACCACATACAGCAATACTGGGCGTGGTGACTCACACCCACCACAATGCCAGGTATGGTGGCTCATGCCTGTAATCCTAGCACTTGGGAGGCAGAGACGGGAGGATTCCTGAGTTTGAGGTTTGCGTAGGTTACATAGTGAGCTCAGGGGCGCCTGAACTACAAAGCGAGACCCTGTCTCCAAAAATAAAAAATAAAAAAAGTGTTGAAACCTAGCTCCCTTCACCTGGAGTTTTTTGTTTGTTTGTTTGTTTTTGGTACCAGTGATCCAGCTCAGAACCTTGTGTTTGCCAGACAGGCCCGGGCCACAGAGCTACATCTACTCCCATCCACCTGGAGTTTGTAGCACGGGAGGAATTAGGTACCCAGGACTGTGAGGGGGGGCTCCCTGCAGAGCTGCACTGTGGGGAGAGCTGGGGAGGGGCACTACCTCCAGTGGGGGGAGGAAGATGGAGAGCGAGCTGCCTGCAGCCTTGAAGAGTCCCAAAGGGAGGAGGTGTGAGGGTGGGCCCTGCAGCTGGAGATGAGGCAGGACTAGAGATGTGGGGGGCAGCCGCACCGGGAGAGCAAGGAGGTGAGGCCACATTGCAGCTGGGAGGGAGGCAGATTGTGAAGGGCCTTGAACGCCACTTTGAAGAATCTGGATCTCTTTTAGATAGGATAGAAAATCACTCATTCTTTTTTTTTAAGAAAAATGTTTATGGACCATATACTCTTTTTTGTTTTTTTGTTTTTGTTTTTTGGAGAGAGGGTCTCACTTTGTAGTTCAGGCTGGCCCTGAGCTCACTATGTAGCCCAGGCAAGCCTCGACCTCAGCAATCCTCCTGCCTCTGCCTCTGAGTGCTGGGATTACAGGCCTGAGCCACCAAACCTGGCATTTGTGGTATGTGTTACTGATTACCGAGGGCGCAGTGGGGGCACAACACCCAGTGTTGTTGTATGTGTTTACTGGGGATCGAACCAGGGACCTTGCACTTGCTAGGCAGGTGCTGGAACCACTGAGCTAAATCTCCAGCCCTGGACCATATGCTCTTTGCCAGGGACTCTGGGAGAGAGCTGTGAACCACACAGACGACAGTGGTGGCCTGTACCTGTAATCCTAACACTTTGGGAGGGTGAGGCAGTAGAATCACAAATGCCAGCTCAGCCAGGCAATTTAGCAACTTAGTAAGGAAACCTTATCTCAAATTTTTTAAAAATTAGAAGGTCCAGGGGCCGGAGGCTTAGCTCAGTGGTTCCGGCGCCTGCCTCGCAAGCACAAGGACCTGAGTTCGATCCCCGGTAACCACATACAATGCTGGGCGTGGAGACACGCCCACCAATAATCAACACCGAATACCACAATGCCGGAAGTGGTGGCTCACGCCTGTAATCCCAGCACTCGGGAGGCAGAGACAGGAGGATTGCTGGGTTCGAGGCTTGCCTAGGCTACATAGTGAGCTCAGGGCCAGCCTGAACTACAACGTGAGACCCTGACTCCAAAAAAGCAAAAAAAAAAAAAAAAAATTAGAAGGTCTGGGTTGTAGCTCAGTGTAAAGGCTCTGAGTTTATTACTCAATCCCCAGTACTGAAAACAAGAACCCCAAAAAACCAACAAGAACCTCCATCCCTCCAAAAAAGAAACTCTTAACAAGTAAAGGCCAGAAAAAGCACTGAAGAGTGTAGTTACTGAAGCAGTTAGGGGACGCCCCACTGAAGGGAGCCATGGGGGGCTGTAGTAGGGAGCACATGATAGAAGAGGGGTATGGAAGGACGGGGAAGCCCGTGGGAGATGAGGTTGGGAACTTCTACCCGGGCCAAAGTGGGCCCAACCCTTGCCGGGTACTGCTGCCCTGCTCACCTTGGGCCTGCTTGTCCTCCCCCCAGAGCCCAATGCAGCTGCTGGCCACGCACATGTATACACGTCCACATGGCGTCTGCGTGTGTGCTGTCCCGACCCTGTTCCCCCACTGGCCCTTCTCCCTAGGGCCCCTGACTCCTACGTCACTGTCCTGACCTGACCACAGAGAGGGGGCCAGGGCAGAGGGGCGGGGAGGACACAGCCAGAGGACAAGGAGGGGACTGCCGGGCAGGGGACTCATTCTTCCCCTCCTGCCGCCAGAGGGCCGGGAGCAGGCCAGGCCCCCAGTTCTGGGTGCCGGCGCCTGGGAAACAGGGTGGCCACATTGCTTAGGTGAGGCTCCCACTGAAGAGCCTCATTCGTGTCACCCCTATGGTGAGCAGGAACCTGGTAGAGCTCCCCATTACCTCAGAAGCCAGACTCCGTGTGCTGTCACCCACCAGTTTCCAGTGCCTACTCCTGCTGTGCCCACGGGGCTGAGCTTGGTGCTTACAGCGTGCTGGTCATTGCTCAGTCTGCATCGTCTACCTGGGTGACCCTCCTACTCATTCCCTTTTCTTCAAGCCCAAAGCCAAGCTTTCCCTCCTCTGCAAAGCCTTCCCAGCATGAAGTCATCTCTTCCCTCTGAATCACTGTCCTGTGTGTGTACCACTTAGGTTTCTCCCCGACAGGGTGCCATGTCCATCTGTCAAAGGTGAGCACTGCCCGACTCCAGCAGGTATTCCTGAAGAGGCTCAGCTGGGATTGGCTCCCTCTCCAGTCGTGTCACAGGGAGCGCCCTGATGCAGAGAGCAAAGGACAGCACATGCTGGTCATGCAGCCCTTTCTGCCCACCAAGCACCCAGCATGGCGTCCCTAGTATGAGACCATGATGGGGAGCCAGCCAGGTCTGGCCAGTCTAGCTCCTGGGCATCCTGGGCTCACCAGGTTCCTGTTCGTTTTCTGAGCTGGTGGCCATGGAGCCAGGGTGGAAGGGAACAGTTGTGACCAGTCAGTGGTGAGGCTGGAGGCCGGCTCCATTCCACAGATCCTTCCGGCAGCCATTTCAGGTTGAAGATACAAGAAGCAAATTTACGGCCCCTGGAGCTGTCCTCCACCCCAGGCAGCCGCGGCAGGGCCCCAGCCCCTCCCCTCTGCTCAGCGCTGCTCCTCTTGGAGCTCAGCCAGCGGCCCCAAAGACCTTGTGTGCTGGGAAGCAAGGCGGCCAAGGGCCTGAGGGTATGAGGCCGGAGGTCCCGGCCCTGCGGAGCCAGCAGAGCCAGAGAGCCCATGGAAGGGATTCCTGCCGAAAACCCAGGAAGCAACTCAGTGTAGAGAAACAGAGCGGGCATCTCGGTTTCTGTTCTCAGCAAGTATCTCTGTGGCCCAGTGGCTCTGAGGGGCTGTCAGTGAGCCAGAGACACAGAGCGCTGCCCCTCACTGGCCAGGTACCCAAGCAGCCCAGGTGACTTTATTTATTTTGGTCACACTAGTGATTGAACTCAGAGTTCACATTAAACCATTGAAAAAAATTACTTATGATTTCCTGCCTCAGCTTCCCAGAGTGTTGGGATTACAGACTTCCACCACCAGAGCCAGCCAAAGAGCGTCTCTGTGAAAACGGTAGTCATTGCTTCCCAGGGCTGGGGTGGGAGAATGCAAGAAGCCTCTGTGACCTTGGCCTGAAGGAGACCTCTGGGCACCCGCCTAGACAAGCTCCACAGCCTCATAGGCCAGTGTTGTTGCTTTCTTACTGGAGTCCTTCAAGGAAGGTCCCTCAGCACTGAGCTGTGGACCCAGCTCTAAACCCATCTGGTCAGATTTTTGCAGGAGTATTGGACCACTGAGCTCAGTGTCACCCATAGAATCTATATAAAATTAGAGTTTTAGGTTTTAAAAAGCCCTCTGCTAAGCTGAGCTGTAGCTCAGTGGTAGAACCCTGCTTGCTTACCTAGCATGCACCAGTCCTGGGTTCTATCTCTGACGCCGAAAAAGAAAGGGAAAACCCCTACTGGCATTATAAATGGGGGGCTGTCTCTCCAAATAAATTGTGCTGGGCTTTCTCTTGGGAGAAAGCTCTTATCAAGGGCAGCCTATAGCAGTCTTAGACATAGTTTTCAACGTTCCAGTTTAGAAATATGTTTCCAAATTGTTCATGCTTCACTAAGAACTAAGGAGTTCTAATAATTTGTTTGACCCCATAGGTATCAACTTCTGATTTGTTGTTGTTATTGTTTTAGAGACAGGATATACTACACAGCCCTTGCTGACCTCAAACTTGTGGTCATTCTCCAGCCTCAGCCTCTCATCACTTGGAGAGAGCTAAGGATCAGTAGAATGTAGGCTTTATTTTAAAAAAAGAAAAGAAAAGAAAAAAGAATTAACTTTTTTTTTTTTTTTTTTTGAGACAAGGTCTCCCTCTGTAGCTCAGGCTGGCCCTGAGCTCACTATGTAGCCCAGGCAAGCCTCAAACTCAGCAATCCTCCTGCCTCTGCCTCCTGAGTGCTGGGATTACTTGAACTTTTCTTATTACAAAAACAATACATAGAGCCCAGGACGTAGCTCAGTGGTACTGTGCCTACTTGGCAAGTGCAAGGACCTCAGTTCAATAACTGGTACCGGAAAAAAAAAACCAGTATGTGATCACTGAAGCCCAAGAAAATACAGCTAACCCCAAACCCACAGACACCCATGCTCCATAATGCCGTGGGAGCCAGGGAGCCGGCGTTCCTAGGGGTGATCTTCGTCTCACCCTACCTCTGTGCAGCTGAACACCTGTTCCCCGAGGAGCTGCATTCAACTGACCCTTGTCCTACTCCTCCAGTCTCCAGGGTTTGTGGGATGTGCCACTCCCCCCAGCTCCAGATACATAAGCTTCGGGAGCTCACCTGGGACCAAGTGCTGGGCCGTCCTAGCAGGATCACTGGGATCTAAACCAGCTCATGTTCCCTGGCCTGGTCTCTCCCCTGGTGGGCCTGGCAAGGGAAGTGTCTGGCAGAATTGCCCGGATGTGTGAGTTCAACACACACTAAATCATCATCCTCCAACTTGGTGATCCTCCTCCCCAACCCCACTAAACAGCCTGAAACAGCTGCGTGAGGCAGCACACGGCCGAGACAACAGGGGCTGGGTAAGGGCTCTGGAGACTCTGGGCCCTGGGGCTGTTTCTGAAGTAGGAGGTCACTTCTGCTGGGTGAAGGGAGAGGCCCTGTGCTTGGATACACCTGTTCCCAGTCCTTCTCCCTGTGGCTCAGCTTGGCTGGATGTGACCTGAAAAAACCCTGGGTGGGAGGCAGGTGCTGAAGCTGAGACCAGCGTCCTTGCTGAAGTCTCCCAGGGGAGTCAGGGTCCTTGGCACCCTGCAGGGCCCCTGATAGACGCAGCAGCCTTGCCTGCACCCACTTCCATCTCTCAGTGAACCCACAACCCTCCTGCCATGGTGTAATTAAGGCTATTGGTGTGGAAGCCTGCCCGCAGGGGGAAGGCCCACTGGCGAGCAGCGAGGAAAGATGGAGTAGAAATAACAAAGACACAGGCTGGAGTGCGAGCTGCCAAAACAAACCGAGTGCAAAGGGCTGCCTGCCACCACTGCAGCCGGACCCCGGCTGTGAGCACGGAGGCCGGACACATACGTGCAGGGAGACACACAGGCCGTCCAGCTCCCTGCTGCCTGCCCACACTGCTCCTGGGGGTTTGCAAGGGGAGGCTGATGGAGGGAGTGGCCCAAGGGAGATGTCAGCTGCCTTGTCTCCCTCAGCTTTCCAGTACCTCTTGTTTTCCAGCCACCTTGCATCCCTCTAGTCCCTGAACACACCCTGGCTATTGTGAATTCCCCCATAACCCCGCAGCCAAATTGCCTTCTTCCCCATTTTTCTGCCTGGCAAACTCCTATTCATCCTTCAATGTCCACATCAAAGATGAAGCTTTTTGGGACCCGACCTGTAAGCCAAGCCTTTCCATCTCCTCATTTCTCTATCACAGCTATTGTTATTTCTTCCACATCTTATTTAAAAAAAAATCTGTCAACTTTTCAATTCATGTCAAGCTTGTTACGTGAAAGACCCATGTCATATAAACAAGCCAAAGGAACAGGTTTTGGTAAATTAGGAGCCATTACTTTCAGATTTAAACCAAATTACCTTTATAACTAAAGTAAAATATACTCTTACGTTATGTTGTTGCTTATTTTTAAATTTTTTTTTTTTTTTTTTTTTTTGAGACAGGGTCTCGCTTTGTAGTTCAGGCTAGCGCTGAGCTCACTACGTAGCCCAGGCAAGCCTGGAACTCAGCAATCCCCCTGTCTCTGCCTCCCGAGTGCTGGGATGACAAGCGTGAGCCACCACGCCCGGCACTGTGGCATGTGGTTTTGATGGCTGGTGGGCGTGAGTCTCCACGGCCAGCATTCTATGTGGTCACCGGGGACCGAACTCAGGACCCTGCGCTTGTGAGACAGGCGCAAGAACCACTGAGCTAAATCTCCAGCCCTATTTTTGGTTTTTTGATACATGATTTTGCTATGTAGTTCAGGCTAGCTTTTTTTTTTTTTTTTTTTTTTTTTGCTTTTGAGACAGGGTCTCGCCTTTGTAGTTCAGGCTGGCCCTGAGCTCACTATGGTGCCCAGGCAAGCCGCCGCAAACTCAGCAATCCTTCTGTCTCTACCTCCCAAGTGCCGGGATTACAGGCGTGAGCCACCACGTCCGGCATTGGAGTATGCGGTGTTGACTGTTGGTGGGATTGTCTCAACGCCCAGCATTATATGTGGTTACCGGGGATCAAACTCAGGACCTTGCGCTTGAGAGGCAGGCGCCGGAACCACTGAGCTAACCCTCCGGCCCCAGGCTAGCTTTGAACTGACCACTTCGCACAGGCTGGCTTCAAACTCATGACAGTTCTCCCATCTCATCCTGTCCAGTGTGTGCTTTTTATTATTCTTTATTTGAAACAGGATCTTGCTATGTAATTCAAGCTGGTCTTGAACTCACTATGCACCCTAAGCCGGCCTCCAATTTGGTGATCCTCCTGCTTCAGCCTCCCAAGTGCTAGGACTACACTCATGCACCATGCCCAGCAAGGCTTTCAGACACTTGCATCCTCAAACAATAAAAGTCACAATTTATATTTTAAGTGGTAACAAGTACATACAGTCGTGAGGGTCAGTTCCAGGATGACCCTAAAATTCAAGGATGCTGACTTTCATTATTTACAATGTATTTCCACAGAACCTACCCACACTTTCCTATATGCTGTCATCTTCGCATTTCTCACTGCATAGCCCAAGCAGAAAGGCAGCAAAAATTTTGCAAGACAGCTGCCTGGGAGCCATTTGGAGCCTGCAGAAGTGGGAATTAAAGTCAGAACTCCCTTCTTTCTTCCCATAGAGCCTGATATTAAGGAGACCCCAAAGTCTCAGTTCAAATCCTTCATCTCTGAGGTTTCACTTTCCAGGGCCTGGGAACTATCACCGGAGAGAAGCCTCGTGAATCCTGAGTGTATAATCATCCCAGCTGCATCTCATCACCCAGTCTAAGACCATAATGATTTTTTTAGGCAGACACTGTGATTGCGTGGCTCTTGCACTGTACTAAACAGTTTGTCCTGCTGGGAATGGTAGTGCATGCATGCCTGTAATCCCCATACTCTGGGAGGATGAGGCAGAACTTCAAGTTCAAGACCAGCCCGGACAACTCAGCAACCTAGTGAGATACTGTTTAAAATAAAATAAAATAAATAAAAAACAGGCTGGGGATGTACCTCAGTGCCAAGGCCCTGGGTTCAAATCCTAGTTCTGGTAAAGTCAAGCAAAAAAAACCCAGCTTTTTTTTTTTTTTTTTTTTGAGACAGGGTCTCCCTTTGTAGTTCAGGCTGGCCCTGAGCTCACTATGTAGCCCAGGCAAGCCTTGAACTCGGCAATCCTCCTGTCTCTACTTCCCGAGTGCTGGGATTACAGGTGTGATACCGGCATTGTGGTATGTGTTACTATTGGCTGGTGGCACTGAGTTGTATGTGATTACCGGGTATTGAACCAGGGACCTTGCACTTACTAGGCAGGCACCAGAATCACTGAGCTAAATCTCCAGCCCTCCAACTTTTTTTTTTGTTTAATGTTACACTATACACACTATAATCTCGGGACTCCATGAAGGCTGGAAACATTGGGGTTCCTCTCCAAACTCTAAATACTTAAAAGTTTCCTAATCTCTAGTCTCCCGGACAGATACACAGAATTACACAGGGAAGAAGCAGTGTTGGCAAGTGCCAGGGCACTAACACAACTTCATATCTTTTATTGTCTAGGACAAGGAAAATCCACCGTTTGGGCCCAAGAAGGGAAACTACCTTCCCACCCTTAATACAGTCCTCCAGGCTATAGAAATGCAGTTCTTACATGGCTCTATTAGGTAGTCCATGACAGTACTTAGCAAGAGTCGAGAGAGCCACATCGGGAACTGGCTGGTGCTGGTGACTTCATTTCAATTATTTGGGTGTGACCCTGAAGACCCGGATGTGGATGGCAGAATTGTTTCGGATTCGGGTCAGTGGCTCCCGCGCATCAGTTTCTGGTTCCAACTCATCCACAAGCTCTACAGTGGAGGTATTGGCAGCCACTTGCAAAGACCCAAAACTGCCCGCCTGCAACTGCAGGGCGATGTTGATGGCGCGGTTGATGGCCAGGCCTAAGCCATGAATGTAGATTTCAGTGCATGAGTTCTGACCCCGCGCCCCTCCGTCCAGCAGTTTCTGGCAGCGGGCCAGCTGGGCCTTAAAGTCAGTCTTCATGTTGACATAGATGTCGTTGGGCCTCCGGGGCAGCCGGTGCGGAAGGCGTTTTCGAAGGGTGTACTCCACCGGGTCCAGGTCAGCCTCGACGACCCCGCGGGGCTCTCGGTTTTCAGCCATGCTGCGGGACCTGCCAAGAGATTGGAGAAATCACAAACAACTTAGTACCTCTTCCTACCCCACTTTTACAGACATTGCACCTGGAGGGGGTGTGCTCGAAGCCTCTCTCCTTCTAGCCTCTCAGTTCTCATTCATTTGTCGCCGTGCAACCTCACGCCCCTCCGCCGTCCCTTTCCCCGACTCCTCCGCGCCTACCCTTTCCGCTCCACAGCGTCCTCTACACGCGCGCAGCCCGTTCCCTGCAAGGCCACTCAGGAGCTCGCCGACAGGCCCACCTGGATATCGCTGCCCGCGACTCTTAAGGTCGAACAGAAGGGGAGAGAAGCGGAGCACAAGCGTGCCAGATGGAAGAGCGGAGAACTGCGCACGCGCACCCCCCCCCCCGCCGCGCGCAGCGCATCGCCTTACCGGCACCCGTCCTCTCCGCCCCTTTTCTGAGCACTCGCGCGATCTCGCGAGGAGTTTGGCATCGCGAGACTTTCGTCGTGACGAGGTCTACACGCGTACATCGGAGGGGGTGGAGCGAGGCGACACGGGGCGAGGCGGAAGGGCCAGCGGGACCCTTCTTGGCTGGTCAGATTTCGCCGCTGCGGAGAGGTTTTGATGTGCAGAGGCTGTACTGCAAACTGTTCTAGAGGCACAGAGAACTGGGAATGGGAGTGCGGGAAGGGAGTGGGTCCGTGATCTAGAAGGGGCTTTAAGGTAACCTGGATTCCACGTCCTTCGAGTTCCCCTGGTCAGCAGAGGGCAGGGTAGAGCTGATCTCTCGTCTCCTCTCAGGGGCGCCTAGGACTTCGCCGCAGTTCATGGGGACCTGTGTCTCCCTTGATTGCGGAGCTCACGCCACGCACCCAGCCTTCATAGCTCCCCACCCAGCAGCCGCCGCCCCCAGGTCTATGGCCTGGGAGCAGAGGCATGCTGCCCCCCAGCGGGCAGGCTGACTTCCTGACTCCCTGAGGCTTGTGGGACCGAGTTCTCTGAACGCTGAATTGCGTCCCCAGCACTCTTAAGGTTGAGACAGAGCCTGGCCAAATTGCCGACGCTGTGCTCGAGTTTGAAATCCTCCTGCCTCAGCCTGTAAGACTGCTGGGATACCAGGAGGGTGCTATCACGCCCTATTCATGTCTAGTTACTGAGCAGACCCCCCCTTTTTTTTTTTAATCGGGGTTCAAACTGATGACCTTGTGCTTGTAAGGCAGGCATTGGCCAGTTCCCTTTGGAAAGAGACCTGTATCTTTTTTTTTTCTTTCTGAGACAGGGTCTTGCTTTGTAGTTCAGGCTGGCCCTGAGCTCAGTATGTAGTCTAGGCAAGCCTCAAACTCAACAGTCCTCCTGTCTCTGCCTCCCGAGTGCTGGGATGACAGGCGTGAGCCACCACGCCCGGCACTGTGGTATGTGGTATTGACTGCTGACTTGCGAGGCAGGCGCCAGAACCACTGAGCTAAGCCTTTGGCCCCAAGACCTGCATCTTTGGGTGGTAATTCCTGACTCCCCATTGAGTTGTGAAAGCCAGTGAATGTAACCTTGTAAACTAAGCCTGCATGGGTGAGTTGGCATCTTCCTGATCCCCAAACCATTCTCCGGTTTCCTGGGCATAGTCTCCAGTTCATTTGACCCAAGGTTGGAAAAAGGATTTCCCGGGC
>PVIC010021423.1:0-28457 GCA_004025085.1 Thryonomys swinderianus
AGCTTTTGATGCAGAGGAAATTTGATACCCAACAGAAATTTGGATGGAGACAAAGAAATAGTAAATACCACAGATGATAAGAATGACAGTGATGGCCACAAATGCCTAAAGTGCTCTTTAGGACTGACACCTGTGTATATTCTGCTGCGTAAACCTTGTCACATATGCAGCCAAGACAGATCGTATGGAAGATCTGACTGGCCCTGGGGAATATGTTAAGCATCCAAAGTATTCAGTGCTACAGGTCTTTACATAGACCATGCAAGAGCCTGGAGAATCAGATCAAACTGCCCCTCCCTGGACTTGCTTTTCTACTGAGAACCACTCCCAAAAGTTTTTAGGTTTTGTTTGAGAAATTACCATCTGTGTTTGTGGTCAGGATCATAACACTTGTCATTTATAAGAATGTTTTAGTATAGTCAGAAGTACCCTGTTTCCATTTTCACCTGAGAAAATTGAGACCCACAGCTGTAAAGAAGTGTTGAATGGCTGAAACAGAACAGGTCTGGAGTCAAACTCAGCTTCCAGCCCTGGCTTCAATATCTGATGTCTTCTGGCTGTTATTTAGACACTACTGACTTCCTCATCTGTGAAACATGGCAACATGTACAGTGTATCATTCACCTGGAGAACAAAAGATATTCAACAAAGGATATTATAGTAATAATAGTGAAAATATGGACAGGCTTCTCAGTGTTCTATCATTCATAGCCAGATATCCTGGGCAAGTTACTCTCCCTCTGTGCTTCTGAAAATAACAATTCTCCACAGGGCTATTGCAAGGTAAAGTGTGTTGACAGTTGGAGAATGCTTAAAACATTATCTAACACATTACAGATGCCTTTTGCAATGTTATTTCAGAAACAGAAATTTTAATGGCCATTTGAATTGAAAACTTATGGACTGGAAATTTACAAACTGGAAATACATGTGTAAAAATCAATTAATACCAGCATTAGATAATCTTCTAGTGATCTCCCTTAATAATCCTGCTATCCTTTATGCTGATTTTGGTAGGGTGAATTTTACTGATAAACCATATGGCTTTCATACTTTAAAGTGGGACAAAGAACTGTGGACTGAGATCTGTCTGTTGCTGAGTGGGAAGAAGCAAGAAATTACTCACACATCACACAGTTCCTTGAAGAGGAAAATAATGAGCACATGACAGATACTTAGCTGAATAAAAATAAAGTAATTAAACAAGCACACCCACAGGAAAAAAAAACAGAACAAAAAAAGACAGAAAGAAGTGACTCTTAGAAACAGGGCATGGCCTGTCATTTTCTTTTTATATTGTTACCTGAAAATAAACTAAAAACAAAGGAGAAAGAAGAAGGAAAAGCCTTTGAAATATTTGTGGCTAAACCAGTTTTAGTCCCTTTTTTCAGCGGGCACAATTTAAGATTCCTCCATGTGGTAGAGCGTGGTCTTGTGGCTCAGCGAAACTCTGCAATTTGAAGGCATAAATGGAAACAAACAGGTACCAAAGAGCCAGCCTCTCCCTTGGCAGGAAGCATTTAGTGCACACTGCCTACGCTATCCACCCAGCATTTCAGGACAAAATTATACTTATTTTTTGAAACTCAACTGTGTCTACACGTGAGTAATATGTTGTCTTTCTTAGGAAGTAAATGCTCAAGGAAACCAATAGTGGACACAACCAGTGTCCACAGATACTAGACAGGGTCAGCACCATTGTCCTGATCTGGGAAGTTCATACTAGTGCTCCAGAGACAGTGGAGGGGGACCCCTGAGGATCACAACCCAAAGATGCTTGAGTCCCTCTTATGTGATGGCATAGTATTTGCATATAATCCATGTACATATACCCACATGCTTCACATCATCCCTAGGTCACATCTCATGTGAAATATAATGCCTTAAAGGCCCTTCATTTGCATGGGTTCAGTGCAGAACCCTGCACATAGGAAACTCAAGTTTTGCTTTTACAAAATTTTCTGAAATTGTCTTTTTTCAAACCTGGTGAATTCATGGTAGGTTGAATGTGTGTATGTGAAGACCATGAATATGGAGAACTGGTTGTGGTAGGAAACAAAGACATAGAAATGTGCTGTCCCTGGGCCAGGTCAAGCACAGTAGCTAAGAGTCTGGGTTGAGATGGCGCTCCTTCACTCTTGGTGGCTAATCTTGGGAAGGGTACTTAAACTCCATGTGCCAAAGCTCTCTTGACCCTGAGGTGGTGATGGTAGGGACAGTGGTGAAAGGAAGCTGAGGTTAGGATCACCCATTGTACCCAGGATACCTGTTGAATGTTCTGCATAGATGCTGGTCATCATTGCAGTCAGCACAGGTGGAATGTTAACATAACAGCGTGGTGGAGTCTGCTGTTGTTTTAAGTGAGAATCTCTAGTCAGCTAAGCACTTGAGAGCAGGTCAAGAATGACACCTTCCCAAGCCAAGTGTTATCCTAATAACCAGGAGTTATATTGGATGATCCTACCCTCATGTCCAATTTATGCACCTCATTTATACAAGTATTAAAATAGAAGTCTCCAAATGGTCCAAATCTTAACATCATATTTTTGCACCACAAACCCAGTAAAATTAAAGAATTGTGTACACTTTTGATTAGAAGTATTTTACACATAACTGACTCTTACACTAAATTCAAATTAGACATTTTAATTCTAAATCCATACTTATGATGAAAACCTGCTGAAGGGTTTATGGCAGAAATAGGTAGTTTAACAGTAATTGATCAAGTCTTCTCTCTGTGTGAGGGTTTAAAACAGATTGTAAAATTTTTCAGAAACTACAGCAACCCTTGCACTTGCTGATCTTATTTATTAATGAGAGAAATGTCTCCAGGCAACAGCATAAGCCTCCCAAAGTAATAACAGGTGATTGCTAAATGCATTACTTTTCCAATCTTAATATTTCCCTCTAATTATCTAACATTTCTATAATTAAATATGCATTTAATGAATTGTTTCTCAATGATATATTTAAAGTTATTCTTGGTGAATGCCATTAATTTATTTTACTTTGTGGAGCCCCTTGCTCATACAGTTATGCATCAAATTATTTCCAAAATATTAAGATTAGCTTCTTAAAATATAATTCATCAGAGAAATACTGTTTGTCCAATTCTGGATTCTATGGAAAACAGAGTATTGAAAGAGATATATTATCAATGAATTAGTGAAAGTCTTATAGTTTTTATAAACATAATCATTACAACATAATATACTACACTAAGAAAATGGTAGTAGTAATTAAAATATATTAAATTAGTAACTCTGGATACATTTATATTGGTTTTCATTTAACTTTGACATAGAATTGTTTACCCCCCATGGTGGTGATGATCCTGATGATGTTGGTGATTTTGATGGTAATGATGGTGCTGATGATGCTGATGATGTGATGATTATGGTGATGGTGGTGATGATAGTGATGAACAGAACCTCTAGATTTTCTCCCAGGAATATACAAATCTTGTCTTGATTTTATTCCAAGTATTCACTTGTACTCACATCTATTGTTACTCTGTGACTCTTCAGCAAGTACAAATGAACGAGGCTTTCTGAAGATTTGTTTGCCACAGTATTAGAGAGAATGTCCAGTGAGTGACCTCACGCAGGAGGGTTTTTGCTTTTCTCCCAAGTAGGCAGCAATCATGGCAGTTCTGTTTGCATTCCAGGCTTTTCCATGAAAAGCTCTGATTTTCTTTGCATTCTCACTAAATCTTGAGCTGTGAAACTTTCTGTAAGATTGGACCCTGTTAAAACCCATTGGGTGGTGCCTGGAGCTCTCCTCAGGAACCCCAGTAACTTCTGTGGACAGAAGTGCAGAGACTAGAAAGGTCAGAGCTGGTTTTGGCTGACTTGTCATCAAGCTGAGGAAATTGTTTCCTTGACAACAGTGTGCACATGTCCTCTAATGGAGCTTCTTCCACCAGGGATCCTCAGGACACACAGAAGACTGACATCTAGCTGGTGGAGGTGGGTTTGCACCTCAAGCGTTCCTCTGATGGACTCAGTCACCAGTGCAAGGTAGCCAAGGGGTGGCAGGTATGAAGTTGCCAGTGGGAGCAGGTCACTGGGTATGCTCTCCTCAGGAGGGATTAAGGTCACTCACCTGGGATGCTGAGTTAGGTCTCCTGAGGCCTCACTATGACGAGAGCAAGCTGGCCAGGAATTGTTTTCTGGCCTTGCACCTGGCCATGTGGTTGCTTCTTGCTTACACTCCTACCGTGGTGATCCACCACCAGTCTGCACAGTGCTCTAAACCTGTGGACTCAATGAAGTTCTCTTCTACACTCAGCCGCATGTATTTTATTGTATATTTTGTTATATTTATAATATATAAACATATAAAATGTATATTTATATATATTTTATTATATATTTTCATATTTTAAAAACATTTATTAAAGTAAAAGGCACATTCTCATAAATATACCTCAAAATCCTCCCCCTTGCTTTGAACATGCTTATCCCATTGCTCTCCCCTCTTTCTGCAGCAGCTCTGGAGTCCTCTTTCCTGAGTGTCTTTACCTGTGCTGTCCCGGCTGCCTCAGTGTCCTGAGTGGATTTGAAACATTGACCATTTGTGGTCATTTTGAAAGCCAGAAGTCACATGGTGCCAGATTTGCTGAAGAAGGCCAATGAGGACACACTATATTGTCTACTTCACATGAATTGCTGCAAATATTTTGAATCAGTATAGTACATTGAGGCAGTCACAAAAGGATACTCAAGAAAAACTTCCAGAGCCACTGCATAAAGTGACAAGGATGATGGCAGAAGTGTGTTAAAGCTGAGGGAGAATTGTGAATGGGATTCATGTCAGTGTATTTTACACTGTAATCATTTTTAGTTTTAACTGAGACACAATATCTTTGATCACACTTTGTAATGGCAAAAAAAATTACTACTACAACCCAAAAATCTCTCCCACCTTCCTCTAGCTCACCAACAAGGAGCACCACCAGCAGCAGCTTCAACCCCACCCTGACAGCCATCAGGAGGGTGGGGTGGAAGTGGAAACTTAACTGTCGCAGACGGAAGAGAGAAGAGAGAGGCTTGGCTGGGAGACAAAAGGCTAGGCTGCAATGGCTCTCAAAAGGACAAGGGGGTCACAAGATCCAGAGCCAATGAGGTGAGGTCTACTCCACAGCTAGCTCCTAGAGCTGTCAGCTTGGGACCAGCCAGGACCTACTTTCAGAGTTCTGAGGAAGGTGTTTACTCAGCACTGAGCCTAAAAAAGACACAGTGCAGCCCCCTTTCCTAAAGCAATCATTTCCAGGAGCCGCCCTATTGGTATTTGCCATTATAGACAAGTAGAGTTTTTCTGGAGAAAAAATGGCAGTGATTCCACAGAGAAAGGGTCTGTAGTAAGCTTTGGCTTGTTGTATGTATCTTCTTATTCTTTGATTTTCCTTCTAGAATAACAGGGGTTGAAGCAGAAAGGCCTACAGCAACCATGAACAAGCCACAACCAAGTCATTAATCTGTGATGACCCAAGAGGACCAGCTATGCTTTTGAACATGTGTGCCACATTCTGGTTGTCAAGGGTGCTATTCTAGGGGAAAGCAGAACCCATCTGGTCCCTAGGCCTGTGATTGGGACATAACTGCGTACCATGCCCTCTGTTCTCTGTTCCACACCACAGGGCAGCTGGCATTTATATGAAAGGTTTTTTTTTTTTTTTCTGTTGCTGTAGATTTAGCACAAAGAATATCACTATTTTCTAATTATTTAACCAGACACCCTTTGGAGTTATAAATTTCCAGTTTATAAAGCATAACTCATACAAATAATAGTACACATGGTCTAAAGATGGATTTCACTCAGTAATTGGGAACTAAAAGATGAAGTCTAACTCAAAGGCGGAAGTCAGCTTGGAAAGTTAGAAACAAAACTAGCAGTGGTCTGTGGGCAAAAAGTTAATGAGTGAATTGGCAACACTTGGGCTTGATGATTTTTTTCTGCTAGTCAGAAATCCTTTGTGACCTGTCGTTCATCTACATAGTTTGAGCTCCATGTCTCTTGTGAGTATTAGATATTTCAAAATATTTTAGCGATTCAGATGGGTTCATTGGGTTCATCAGACTGTGAGACATGGCTCTAGGGTGACTGTGGAAGGATGCACAGTGAGTTTTTTGGATTATATCTCAGCTTTGCTGTTGTTTCCTGGCCCCTTTTCTATTCCAACTGTGCTGAAGGCCCACTAGTGAAATAGGCATGTTTCCTGGATGACAAATGCCTCTTCTATGCTGATACATTGTCCTGCAGTCACTGGCTTTGCAAATGAAGTCCTGTTAGTGCATTCACAACATCCCATAAGATAGGGGAAATAATATAACTCCCAACCTGCTGATTTTGTTTTCTCCAAAACTGAAGAATGAATTGTAAGAAACAATGTCAGGTGAAGAGTCAGAAAAGTTTATTGAGAGACAGAGCTCCTGAGGGGTAGGAGGGTCCTGAAAGTGGGGTCTAATGAACACACTCCTCAATGGAAGTTTTATAAAGCAAAATCACAAGGTGGGTACAAAATCATGAGGCAGGTACAATATGAAATTATGATCAACAATACAAAATTATGATCAACCAACAAGACTATAAGTGTAGCTACTTAGGCTGTATTGATCCAGGGGGGAAGCAGGTCACATAATAAGTATACATGGAAAGAACAAAGACCTTTGTCAGGAAAGGATGGATCAGGCAGTCTCCCGGGCAACTGATGTTTATTTAGCCTTTATTGGACCAGGTGCTACCAGTTACCTTATCCCTTGGTGAGGTAGGCCAGGTCATTCTGTCCTTACAGAATGACACTTTGGGCCCTGCTTACAATGTGTCTTCATCCTCTGTGCTGATTCCATCCAGGGCCCACCCCTTCTGACTGCATAGAATATTTCTACCTAACGTAGCTGTCTAAAATACCAACACTGTTGGAGAATCACTGGAGTGGACAGCAGATGTGGAGACTGTAATAGGAGAAAGCTAACATAATTGTACATTATTTACAGAGCCTTTCCATTTAAAAATATTTTGTATTAATATATATTTGCTAGTAGGGTACATAATAATTACATTCATTGTGGAGAGCTGGACAGGTACATGTCACATCTTTATTCTTTCTACATCTCCTTCTTCTCCACCTCCCTCCACCCCTCCATCTCTTGGTCCCCTTCCATTTTGCCAAAATAATCCATCTTCCTGTTTCCTGTTGTCTAGCTTGTATTTTTCTCTTTAACTTATTTATACTTTGGGCTTCTCATAAAAGAAAAACCATACAATATTTAAGCATGTGTGTCTGATTTATTTCACATAGGATTATGATCTCACAGTGCATTAATTTTCCCATACATGACTCAAGTTTCTTCTTTATGGCAGAGTAGTACTCCTTTGTATGTAAATACCACATTTTCTCTGTCCTTTCATCTGCTGATGGACATAGAGGCTATTTCCCAAGTGTAGCTATTAAGAATTCTGCTGCTCCACCAGGCGTATGTATGGATCACTGTAGAGCCTTTCTGTTGAGTTCACAAAAGCTCTTGCATCCTTCTGTTTATCTTTTACCCGGCAAGATACCCATAGAAGGGAAAAATCTCCTTCCAGTTCCTTATGATAAATATTAATAAGTATGTTAGTGGCTTGGAATGCTATTTCTTATTCTGTGATTGGAATAATAGGCAGAATTCTCTCACAGGAGATGAAGATGCTAACACCAACAGAACGGAAACAGGAGCACCGCCGGAACCAAAATCCCAGAAACACCTGCCACAGTGGGGCGGGAGTGCAGCTGCCTGGAGCCTGTGGCAAGCACAGCTCTCTGGGCACAATGGCCTGGCCTGCGATGGATTGGCAGTTAAAATGCAAATGGCAGGGCAGCCTGAGAGGGTCCTTTTAGGCCCTTTCAGTGGCTTCTGTTCAAATTACAAATGCTCTTCCTTTGTTCACTCAAAAGGCCTGGGAGGCTGTGCAGAATAATTCCTCCTCCCCAGTACTTGGCTTTCCGCTTCCCAGCCTCAGAAGCCCACATGGGTTTTAAAGTGCAAAGCACAAATTGTGTTCTAGGGCCCTTGTGAAGGTCAAGGTTAACAAAGAGGCAAATTCCAGGGGCCTCACCTACTATTACAGCGGATTATTCTCAGCCTATTTCTCAGCAAGGTCTGAGACTCCTGTTCCTTTCTTTGCTCCAGTTTTGTAAGCACAATTGATACTGAGAATCCCTGAGAACTTGGAAGAGTCTAAGAATTGTCCCAAAGGGTCACAGCAGTGGCATCAAGGATAACAGACCGTAGAGCAGGAGCTCTGAGGAACCTGCAGCCGTCAGGGCTCGGGGTCACCCTCGAGCCTTCAGGTAGCTCTGTCCTTCATTTTCTGAGGTGAGTGCTGCTCCGCCTCCTGCCCAGCACGTTCAGGGACATTCAGAAGAAACTTGCTTTGGAAGAAAATTAGTCTGTCACTGCAAGGTGTGTACTCAAGAAGACTCGAGCCTCCAACAGATTTCTTTCCATGGAATCAGGAAGCTGCCCCAGGGGCACTATTCTGTTCTACTGACCAAAGAAACCTTTGGAAATAGTACAGATTTTCTGTGTGAAAAAAACATGTGTCCTTGACTTGCTGAACATCAAACCAGGCTGGACAAAAGAGAGCACAGACATGAGGACCTGCCCTCAGCCTAAAACTGCTGGAGAAGAAAAAAAATCAGAAGAAGAGTGCTTATTTGATTCTTAATTATTCAGTGATCCAAGTGTCCTGCTTCTCCCCGGGCAGGAGGACCACAGATTCCTTCCACTGGGTCCCTCGGAGCTGTCTGCGGCCAGCACAGCCCTCCTCTCCACCCTTCCCCTCCATGACTTGGGCTGCTGTCTCTCCTCTGGTCACAGGAGTCGAGGGTCTGCAGGACGGATCCTTTCCTACCCTGGGTCCCAGCACTCTTGGCCCAGGTGGTGGGCTTCTTTTGTTCCGGGTTTTGGAATGTTTCACAGACACACATCCATCCACTTCTGCGTGGGACTCAGGGGATCCCAGTGTGGCATGTGCCTCAGAGCAGGTGAAACAAGAGAGTATATTTTGGTTTTTCTTCATTGATAATTCCTCACTTAGAGCAAACATTCTGTGGCTGTGGTTTTGTCAGGTCTCACAAAGGGTCTGTAGAGACATGCCATGGGTGAAGCATGAGAGGGGTTTGTTCTGTTCCCCAGCTTTCTGCCCACCATGGTGAATCCTGACTGTCCTAAGGACTGGACTGTGGCTCCCTCTCCTGTTTGAGCCGCGGGACCCACTGCCCTTCAGGCTCCTACTTCCTGCTTGCCACATCCTCCCATGTAGCCCCTGCCCCGTTCCTGTGTCCTTGAGGTGAACTTGGCTCCCAGGCTCTGGTGGCACGTCCTTCTGTGCCCCTTCCCAGAGGTGCCAGCAGCATCGACACTATGGTTATCTCAGTGTCCCTTCTCAGGCTTCCCACTTCCTCGTATATCCAGGAAGTCCTCAGGGTCACTCACAGCTATAAAACTCCGAAGGGCTTCATGCTTGCCAGATGCTGACTTTCCAGTGTGCTTCTGCACAAAGTGCTTTGTGCTATGGGTTTCAGTTTCCTTGTCTGGAAAGCAGGGCAACGACGGCCTCCGCATCGGAGAGTTTGGGGTTGGTGGCTCACATGAGGTCACATCTAGAGCTTGATGCTTAGAAATCACGTTTTCCGGCGTAGGCCCTGGAACCTGAGGACAGAGAGGGTCCCTGTGTGTGGGCTAAAGGGGGACTTCTGGACCTAGAATTTGGACTGTGAATCAGAGCAAGGTTTCAGGTCTTACCCAATGGCCCAGATGCACTGGACTTTGTTCCTGTGTGTCTACAGCAGTGTCCCCAACACTAACAGCACCCACATTGAGTCAAAACAGAACAGGGCTTGGAGGTGAGGAGGACATGGAACGCACAGCGTCATCCGGCTCACATGCAATTTATTTTTCTAGCCAGTTTAGCCTGATGGCAAATGACACCAGTGCTCCATTTCTGGAGGTGATAAAAAGTTCATTAAACAATGAATTCATTTAAGTTAACACAGAAAAGATTGGCTTGGAAAAATAGAAGTAACGCAGAGCAGGGTTGGATCGAGCTCCGATAACGGAGTCTGGAAGCCCCTTGCTGCACTTGGGGCACAGAACAACAAAGACAGCCCCCAGCCTTCGAGCAGTGCGCGCTTCTCGGCCAAGTTCAACAGGAACAAAATGACAGAATGTGATTGAATAGCAAATAATTTATTACAGATGCAAATCGTGTAAAAGCTCAGGGGCCAGAGATGGGTGGGCCAGCAGGTTTGAGGAGAGGATGGAATGGAGAGGCGACTTCCAAAGTCCTGGACAGAGGACAGAGGTGTGGAAGAGAGAGGACAGTGTCCGGGACTGGGGTGCTGAGGACGGGGTGCCATGGAGCAGGGATGGGCTTGGGTTTCTGAAGCTAGAGCCCCAGGCGTAAGATGCCGACAGCCCCAGGGTAGGAAACTTGGAGTTCTGCATCATTAGGAGCTGGCTCCACAGGACGAGGCCAGCTGTCCTTCTGGGACTGGCTTTGGCAGCATGTCAGGGCGGTCTGTGGCCAGCCAGGCCCCGGCAGGGGAGGCCCCCCAAGCTGGTGGCGGATACTGTAGCCAGCACATGGTACCCTTAGCAGGGGAGACCCAGGAGAGAGGCCACACCAGCTGGGAGGGGCTCCAGGCTCTGCCTGCTCTTCCTCCAAGGCAGCCAAGGGTGAAAACCTCCTCCAGGGACCAGGGACCAGGGCAAGAGCCAGGCTGGGAAGGGGGAGGTCAAGGAGCTCCCATCCCCCTCCCACAGAGGCAGGGGTCCGGCTCTTGCTGTCTCTGGGAGCAGCTTCCGTTCAGGACGCTCTGGCCAAGGGCTCTCTCTGCAAGTGCCAGGTCAGGCTGAGGGTCTGCCTGGGAGGCCCAGCTCCAACTTCTTTCTGCAGGGTACTTAGCTTCCTCCCAGGCTCTGCTGGCAAGAAGTGGCCTTGACCAACCCTTCTGCATCTGAAGGTGCATCGAGACAAAAGCAATGAACACAGACTCATGTGCAGGCTCTGGGCAGACAAGTGTAGAGCCTAGAGTCAGGTGCTTGGCTCTGGGGTGAAGGTGCATTGTCACTCACAGGCGGTTGCACACCTACATGTCTCGCGGGATGCCAAGGCAAAGGGGATGGACATTTCTATGCCAGTGGCAGACATGGATTTCACCTTCATAGTTTTAATTTTAAATTACTAATTGCCACATAAATACACAGTGTGCTGTTTTGACATATGTACATATACACACACACAGTGTGTGTGTGTGTGTGTGTGTGTGTATAAACACTGTGCAATTGTCAGACAGGGATTGTTTACCATTTCCATCATTTGCAATTTTATCATTTAGTTCTTGTGAGAGCATTCAGGATCCTAAACAGTGTCATTACCGGTCGTCACCGTGCTGTGTCACAGAACCAAGCCCAGGTGCTGGTCCCCTGTTTGACTCTCTATGTACCCACAGAGCGACCTCTCCCTTGCCTTCTCCCTCTCTGGCCCAGCCCATGTTAACCATTCTATTTCCTTTTTAAAGTGTACACGTAAGAGAATTGTGCTTTATTTTTCTTGCTAGGCTTGTTTTATTGTACTTAACATAATGACCTCCAGTTCTTCCCATCTTGCCACAAATAGTGAGATCTCATTCTTTTTCATGGCCTGATAGTAATCTGCTGTGTATACACACCCATTTTCTTTATCTACTGATCTGTTCATAGACACTTAGATTAACTCCACATCTTGCCTGTTGTTGCAATGTTTTAATGTAAGTGATGTGAGAGAATTCTAGGAATAGCATAAAATCCTACCCTCTCCCTGTTGCCAGCGACCACGTGCCAGTCTTATCAGTCTTCAGTACAGCAGTTAAATGTCCCACACCCTTAGCGATTTGATTGCTTTGAGGTATGTTACTATGTGGAGTTTGCAAGACAAATTTTCGTCTATCCCAGAAATGGAGCATGAAATGAATGTTAGGACCTACAAAGTCTACAGCGTTATCCATCCCCAGCAGCAGCTCAACCCATGGCAGATGCAAACCATCCCACTTAACAAGGTCCATACAGGGAGCCCTGGACCAGGGAGCACTTGTAGACTAACACCAATAGCCTCAGCACAACAAAGCCACCTCAGCTCAGTGCAGCTCTGGGGAAGAAGCACTTCTCTGTTTTCACAAAAGAAATGCAAAAGGGACATCTACCATCTGGCTAATAACAGCACTAAAAAGGACTTGGAAACTATATTCTTTGACTCCAGCTCTTAAGATCAATTCTTTTCCCTGAGCATAAAATGACTTCTCTATCTGTCTTATGAAAACAGCAGATAAATAAATGTTTATTCAGCCTCATCCTGTCAGAATCATTATTCTTCAGGGAGAAAAAGTATAAACACTCTCAGCTGTAGGTTCAGTGGACAGCCATGACACGTGATAGGACTTGGCCCAAGCTTGGAGGAACTGGACAGTCAAACCTGCCACTGGCTTCCCACCTGGTGACTTCCACCAAGTTGCTGATGAGTGGAACACAGGACCGACACTGTCGAGTCCCCAGTGAACTGAACTCTTCCATGGCCAGTCTGACCAAGTCCCATGTGCAGAGTAGAGAGGGAGGGTCCGTGACATCGCCCTCTTCTTCTGGAGAGTCTCCATCTTTGATGTGGCTGGCTCCTTCCAAATGCTCTCCTCCTCCTGGCTGCCCCAGGCTGAGCAGCTCCAAGCTTCCCTCTGTGGGCTGCCACAGCTCAGGGCCTCTACAGATCAGGGTTTGTGGTCTGGAAAAGTCTCAGAGGCTGTGGCACCAATGCTGTGGAGGCAATAAGATGAGCTAGTATATGTGTGTTTGTGATGCTCTGAGCATGTACTCACATGTGTACGGGGCCACACATTTCCCCTGCCCTGTGGGAAGTGTCTCCCCTCCTGCTGTCTCATCACTCTGCAATGGCCTCTGTTTTAGGACATAAGAGAGTCTAAGGTCAAGAGGAGGCATGGCCATTTCCAAGATGGTGACCTTGGGCCTTGCGCTAATAATTGCCAACTGCATTTGTCCCCAGTATAAAGTGGGGCCCTGGAGGGACCTGCTTTGTGGGATGATGGGCAGGTTGAGTGATTTAGCAGAGTCTGGCTGTGGGCAGCATTCCCCCATGAGCCTGTCCAACCCGCCTCCTTGCCCCAAGCTCTTTGTATGTAGGAGTAACTGACTCCATAGCCCAGGGCCAGGACTCTGGCTCTGCATGACCACTGCAGGATTTATGCCGCACTTGGGGCAAAATCAACTACCATTTCAGAACTGTGAAGTAAAAGCAACCAAGAGACAGAGGGGAAGATGTATGTCCAACCTGCTGGGGACTCAGACAGGGCACCCGACGGTGGGTCCCAAGGACTTCTGAGCAGGAAGAGGAACTGACTAGGGCACTGGCCTGGCAGAGTGAGGAGGAAGTTGTTCAGGAGGGGTCATCAGTGAGCACACAAAGTCTCCTGTGCAAGATGGTGGACACGGCAAAGCTGTAGATGAGTGGTGAGGAGTGAGAGAGGGACCGGCCAGGGCCAGAGGGGCTTGTTCCCAGCAGCAGGGCTCCAGGAAGTCCAGGGCATCTCCAGGTGGACGATGATAGCACTGAGGTCCCCGGGGCAGCCTGAGGCATGTCATACCACACAGAGTGGCAGATAAGAAGCTGTTGCTGGGCTGGAACAGATACCCACTCCCTCAATGACCAGATCATCTGGTCTTGGACTGGGTCTGGGGAAATGCTTCTCAACCCTCCCCGCAAGATGGCCAGAAACACGAGGGTGGATGGCTTGTCTCAGTTTCCTGCCAACCCCAGGCCTGGAGTGGGGGGTGTGTGTTGATCTGACATGAGAAAATAGAGCAATGTGACCTGTCCCCATGCAGTGTCACAGAGCAGTCTGGCTCTACTTGTTTCCAGGATGTCTGTGCCCCCCTGAACCCGAGTGCTTCCCCCCCTTCCTACTTCTAGCCCTGACTTCAGTTTCTCTCTTGAGGTCTCCCTAGTCCTAGTATCTCCCCAGGTCCTGCAGACCTGTGAGGTCCACCTCAAGTTCATGTCCTCTGGAAAACCTTCCTTGCACATCCAACCCACACTCCTTGGTCCCCTGGACCACATCATGTAGATACTCACACTGGGATATACCATGCACACCTGCGGGGCCTCCTACACACACATATGCATGTTCCCATTCTGCTGAGCATGTAGCCAACAGACTGGGCCCAACAGAGTGGGGACTCAAAAAATGTGGGTCCCCTTTTCCATGTGCAGATCCATTGTCACTTTCTTGCATAGAAGAGAGATGTTCGCAGACAGGGGGTTTCTTTCTGACCACACATGTTCATTCTCTCATGCTCAGTCCAAATATTTCTTGGGTGTCTGCTGTTTCAGGCATCACATACAAGATGTTTTTGATACTAGGAAGACTTTTCAACTGATCAGAAGTACTAAGGAAGATTTTGTTGACTTTGAGTGGATGGTATTTTCGTTCACTGTTCTTTGCATCTAATTTCTTAGTAACTTCTGGCTGTACTGTTGTCCTCGAGGGACTATGACAGACTGGCTCCCAGACCCCAAACATCCAGATCTCACACGGTGTTTCCATATGAACTATATGTGGTTACTGGGGATAGAACTTAGGACCTTGAGCTTGCTAGGCAGGTGCTGGAACCACTGAGCTAAATCTCCAGCCCATCTCTACATTATTTTTAACACCAAGGCAATGGAGATGATATGTAAATAGTTGATCTATGGTATTGTTTAAGGAATAACAACTAGAAAAATTTGTACTTATTTAATATAGATACAATTTTTAAAGATAATTTTCATCTGCTGCTGGTTGAATCCAAAAATGCGGAGCTCAAGTCTGGAGGGGTGACTGCAGCTCTGAGGCAGCCAGAGCTCTGGGACTGGCTGTAGGTGTCACCCTGGGAAAGCGCAGAAGCTGGTGCCCATGGGCCTTGTCCTTGCCAGCCTTGTCAGACAGCGTCTCCCTCCCTCCCAACGGCTTACTCAGGTCTCTTCTGGTTTTAAGAGAGAAACTAAGGAGGCAATATAAGAAGCATCTTCAAGGAATAAAGAGAGAAAGAAAAAGGAAGTGCTCCTCTTCTGGGAGGAGCTCCATCGCCTTTGGGCCTCGGGTTTTAGCTCTTTCAGGCTTCCACACAGCTCCACATCTTCCCATCACAGGCCCTTTGGCCTTCCGGGGCAGACTCAGGGGTGCCTCTGTGGTGAGCTTCTGGGCTTTCGGCCTCGACTGCTACTGGATCCTCAGGAATCCGGCATGCAAAGGACCACTGGGCCTCTTCCACCTCTGGTCCTGTGACCTGTCTAGTAAATCCCTGTGTACAGTCGTACACAGATTTTGTACAAATTCTGGTCCTCTGGAGAACCCTAACCAGCAGCCCTCTGATAGCCGTTCTGTCCTCTTGTGTGAGCATTGGGCCCCTGGGTCAGGTGAGTATTTCTTGGTGGAGTACTTGCCTCTTTGTATCCTATAGTCATTCAAAGTGTGTCCTTCTCAGTGCAGTTTGTCAACAGCGCCTTGGTAGATCCGGTTCCTTTTATAGACTTATTTTTATGTTGCCTACTATAGTCATTTACTGTAGAACATACAAAAACTGTAAATAAACAAAGGAAAACATTATCTGTGACCCCCTCCCTGACTCCTGCCTGGAATGAGTCAGTATTTGGAAAACTCCAGAATGCTTCCTAGTGGGACTCCCAGGGCCACGCTGGGGCACAACAGGAGTGGGTTGCTCTCAGTGCCCCACAATGCTTCTCGTGTCCCTGCACACTGGCACCCTGGCTTCACAAATGTTTTTACAGGGACTTGCTGATTCCTGGGAAAAAACTCTAAAGGCAGAAGTTAGGATCAAAGTGTCCTCAGTTTTAAGTATTTTGTTACAAATTGTCAAATTAGCCTCAGAACCAATTCACAGTCCCTCTAGCAGTGAGCTCTGATTGCCTGACATTCAGCACATCTTCCTGTACAGCTTTGCCACATGGAACAAGAAGTTATATCTTATTCTTCCAATTTCTACGGCTTGTTACAGAGGAAGGACATTTCTGAAGGCAAATTGGTATGAAGGGGTGGGGTTAACAGCATACGCCAAAGTGCCAGGTGCTCTTTCCTTGAGTTGAGGATGCTCACGAAGGAGTCTGGGCCCCATCCCAGGCTGGCCCCCATTCTGGTCCCTTCAAACTTATTTATTTTTGTTTTTGTGAACCAAGGCCTCACTACGCAGTTCAGAGTGGCCTTAAACTCACAGTGATCCTCCTGCCTCAGCCTCCCAAGTACTGGGATTACAGGTGTGCATTACCCCCTAAATTTATATGTCAAAGATGTGTCCAGAGGTACAGACCAACACTAAAGTATTTCTATATGTGGTGCCTGTTCTAAAACAGAATTGGAGCAACAGACTTTGCCAATTAACTGGTTTGAGTGATACCGAGTGGATGCCTGCCATGTAATGAGCACTTCTCTGGTGACTTTGTCACCTGTCCAGGGGACAGAGGTGCTAGGAAAGTAAGCAAAGAAGAAAACACATCTGTGACTCTTTTCAGACCGAACTATGTGGAATGGGGGGTATTTATTTTTTGTCCACCAAACAGCGATTTGCAGTGAATTTCCTGAGCTGACTATCTAATCCAGCAAGGATTTACAGCAGACTTATTTTTGTTCCAGGGTTAAAATGAGCCAAATGTGGCTCCATACCCCAAAGAGTTCTAGCAGTGTGAAGTGGAAAGGCGGGGAGGACACAGGGACTTAGGAGCTATGTTCGAGTCTGTGTGGCATCATGCGGGCACTGCGCAGGTTCTCCTGGGGCTGCACCCTGCCCGGGTCAGTGCACTGGCAGACCCACCAGCTGGGCGTCGCCCAGGGACCTGCTAGGCCACCGCATGTGTTCTGCCCAGGACCCCGCCCACTCCGAGTAGAGCGAAGAACGAGCAGAAGAAAAGGCATTGTGGAGGGGGAGGAGAGGTGAAATGCTGGTCATTTGCCCCATTACACACGTTGAATCTGATTTTCAGGACTGTCTGCAGAACAGCAAAGCAACCAGTCAGCGTGGCTGATCAAACAACCCCAGTGGCCTGGGAAAATACTCATTAAACTGAAGCCTGGCGTTGGCTCTCTGGCTCAGCTCAGAGCCTGTGTTTAACTGTTACACTGCGCTGCGAGGACGCCGAGTGGCTGGAGCTAGACCTGAGGTTAGGAAGCGCCCTTGGTGCTGGACGGAGCTCTGACTTCTGTTCACTGTCTCCTCCTGGGAACAGAGACAAGCACACTTCAACAGGCAAGGCCAGCTCGCGCTGCCAGTGACAGCAATGTGTGTGAAGCTGGCTGGGGAACAGAAGCACAAAGTTCTGAAATGCTGAACAGAGAGATCCCATTTGCTGCCAGCCCTGGGAAATGCCAAGTGGGTTTGGCTTCTGGCTCTGATGCCCCCGAGTGTGCCAAGGTCTTGCTCTTTTGCTCCCAAGTTTTCTGGGACCACACACACTGTGCCAGGGCCCTGAGGTGGCTCCCTGGGTTTCCAGGTCAGTCCAAAGTCCTCAGTGGGAGATGAAAGAAGTTTCAGTGCCTCTTTTGTTGGACTCCAATATCTAAGCCTCCTGAGAGTGGTTGGAGAATGGAGGGAAAAAGGGAAAATGACAAGGGAGGGAAACAGAGGTGCCAGTGAGGCTCACAGGAAGCATGGCTTCAAGCCAAGTCTTCTTGCTTTTAATATGGGCACCTGGACTCAGAAACTCTTAACTTTCCCAGGTTCCAATTCTACCAACGACATTCGTTTCTCACACCTCTTTTCAAAAAGGCCACCCTCAAATTCAGCCTCCAAAGGACTCTGAAAGGACCAACTTTAGTGTGGAGAAGATACATACAGTTTATGATTTGTCACCTTGCTCAACAGGTCTTCTGAGACTTGCACCACCAGGCCTCCCTCGCTCCAGCTCTGCTGGGCTCATAGGCTTTTCCACCCAGATCTGGAAAAGTGGCAGAAGCTGAAGATGTGCCCAGAAGGAGCCACAGCATGCTCTACACCCTATTTCTGGGTGGACTCACTTGCACAGGCGTCTGTAGTATCAGGTGCTAGCAGGCTCCCTGGTCATGTGACTTTCCCACATATTTAGGTATCCCTGGTAACTCCATTTTCAGGGGAGGAAATTGGGATAATTCTGAAATATTCAGTGCCTGAGGTTCTCAGAGGCAGTGCAGAGAGTTGGCGGGGTGAGGTGGGTCCCAGGTTTCAGGTCTTGCTCACCACTGCTTCTTCAGGGAGGTGACCCTGACGCTTTGCACCAGAGCCTCCCCAGCATCCCAGGAGCCACACTGCCCACACATGTCCAGGCCCACGAACCCTAGAGAAGTGAGGAGGGCACCGCCTTTTGTGCACAGAATTCAGAGAGCTTTGGCAAAGTAGAAGACAACCTTAGCTAAGGCGATCTCAGCAGTAAGTTTAGATCACATCTCCTTAGAGAAAAACTTCTGTTTCAAGCTGAAAATTGTTTCCAAGGGTTTATTTTTAAAAATTATTAAATTTATTTTATTTAAATAAGTTATTTTAATTAAACTTGTTATTTCACATGCAATATAAAATTTACCCAGAGAAGCAAACAAATGGAAAGTACTCAGCTTGGCGGGTTTTCACAAACTGAACACACACTGACCAACCCTCAGACCCGGAACCGGGGTGGAACGAGCTCAGATCCTTCCTGGCCCTCCTGAGCTCACCACCATCTTCTCCCCAGAAGGGGCCCCAGCCTGGCCTCTATGGCAGGCTGTTGTTTTTTTATGCGTTAGTTTTTTCACTGTTTTACCTAGTTTGAACCTTCTGTAAATGGAACCTACAGTATTCATTTTACTCTATCCATTCTCTTTTGTCAGTATTATGGTTGTGATGTTCACCAGTATTGGTACAATTACCAGATTATTTATGCTCATTGCTATTTAAGCATCCCTTTGTGTGCATATGAGTGTGTGTGTATGTGTTGCTGAGATGTATGTATTTATGCTGTGATGGTAGACATGGTTTTCTGGTTTTTGGATCTCACGAGAATGCCAAAGGGATACCTGTCTTTTAGGGCACAAGTTTCTCATTTCCTGGGGTGTTAACAAGGGAAATCACTTGCAAGATCTCTTGTGTGCTTATGGAGAGCTTTCATGGACACTGCCAAGCAGTTCTTCTTATTGAGAAGTCATTGCTTATGCAAAGAACACAAAGATACCCCTACTGTACTATTTGCTGGAATCTCAAGTCCCTGTAATATAGTAGTGGCCACCTAAGTCTAAATTTCCCCTATACATCCTCTGAAAGCCACGCATATCACCAAGGTCAAGAAGTAAAGTGGAACTCAGCTCATACCTACAATACAGAGAATATGACAAATTTCCTTTTACACATAAGTAGAAAAACAAACATCCGAATATAACAAGGCCAGCTCTTGACACCTATGCCAGAGAAGAGAGTCGTGTGAAAACAAAGAAGAGAAAAGAGGATGCAGCAGGGACCTAGCAATGATGGAATACAGATAACTCACCCACTAGGAGCTGCTCGTCTCTGGGGGATGTGGATTTTGAGTTCAAGTCCGAACGTGGTGGGTGGTAGCTGTGGCCAGTGAAGGAGCATCACACACTGGAGAAGTATAGGGGTGTTTAGATGGCCAGAATCGGCCCTGGAGAGAGGAAGGAGACTTAGAAGGGAGAAGCCTCCCCAAGGCTTACCATGAAGGGGTAAAAAAGGCAACTGGTAGAAATAAGAATTACATAAATAAAACTGAAAACTGAGCCATCAGTAGAAACCCTGTGGTTATTATTTCTGTAAAATCCAAATATAAAGTGTGAAAAAAGACAGATATCATCTAAATAAACCTGTAGCTGTCATCAGAAGGAAAGACAAATGTCTCATTAAGGAAATTACTTCTCCCAAAATAGCACTAGAAGAGTTTAATTTAGAAATCAGTAATCACCAAAAGAAACAGTTGAGTATTTAAAACTAGTTGCATTTGGAAAGCCTCACTTGCCTGTTGCCAGACTCCCAAGTCTCATTTATTATTTGTTTACTCCTTCATTTCACTGGAGCACATTCTTCTGTAGCTCTCTAGGAAAAGGTGAATGAGAACTGCTGCTAGCCTTTGCTGCATGAAAAGGACTTTAACCTACTTTCTATTAATCTCCCAGGACCTAGACCATAGGAGATGAACTGTGGCCACCACGACAAGCCAAGTCACAGGTACCTGCCAAAACTGAGTGGCAGCAGACAAGGGCAGTAGGTCCTGCCACGTGCTCAGGAAAGTGAGAACACCTGTGGAAAACACTCACGTGCATTGTGCCCCTAACACTGAGCAGAGTTAGCGGCTGCAAGGGTCTTCTGTGCACAGCCCTGTGTGCAGTGCTCACTGCCCTGAACCTGACCTTCGCAGGGCTCCTGGTCAGGAGCTCCATATGGGAAGGCACTGAGTACTTGCTGCGTATCAACTGCAGGGCCTGGAGCGCAGGTCATAGGAGAGCAGGTGCTCCAGTGTAGTGGTGAGAAAAACAACTTTTCCACAAACTACTCAAATGTTTATTATCTGCTCTTTTTACAACGTGGATTTATAGCCTCAGATAAATTAGCTCTTCCCCTCCCAAATCTCACAAAGAAGGGGACATTACTTGTGAAATTATTGAGAGTCCACGAATCCCAGGACAGCTAAGGAAGTCTCACCACAGACCACTGCACAGATGCACAGCAGTCAGACAGGGGAATCAACCTCAAGTGCTCAGTTGGCTTGTACCTGGAGACAGGGCGCGCACAGCCCCGGCGAGCACCGGCTTTGGCCTCCCATGGTGCTTGCCGCTTTTGCATCACAATTGTTTTATTTCTGGAAACATTTGGCATGTGTTCGCTTCAGTTATTGGATGAGCACTCCTGTCGGTGTTCATATCAGTACATGCTGAACTTTATATCATAACAAACCTTTGCTCTTTTCTAAGTGTAGTTGCAGATTCATGCTCCCTAAAAAGTGTAAGAACATTCTGGAGGTGTCACACCTCCATCATTTTCCTCCCCAGTTTGCTGTTTTCATAGCCAGAAGCAGCAGATGGGCATGATGAATGGACTCCATTAACAATGGTAAAGTTTTAACAAGGAAACCTCCCTTTTCTTCAGTCCACTCCCTTAACCTCCTTATCAAATTAGTACCTTTATTTTCCCAACAGAAATGGTATTCCTCCCCTCCAGTTCACATGTAGGTCAGGCCCTGGTGCGATTCTAATTTACTTCTTACAGTTGTGAGGAATTGAACATCCCAGAATGGATTTGCACAGTTATTTATGGGCCATATGTGTTCATGGAGATGAAGAAGCTGACAACTGCGCTCCCCATGCTGTTTCTGATTCCTTCATCTCTATCCCCTACACTAACATTTTCTTTACCTCTCTCCTTCTAAACTGCAAGGCAGTATAAAGGGTGGATTCGTGGCTTCTACATGACTCCTACCATCTGGCATCTGAGGAAACAGAGAGAATTACTCCACAGCCCACGGGCATATGATTGGGCCTCCCAAGCTGGAGAGGGCTCCCCTAATTTGATGAGAGGTTCTCTCAGCCATGTCTCCTCTCATAGAAAACTGCTATCACCATTTTGTGTGTGTGTGTGTGTTATGCAAGGCAGCGAAAGTATAGGAACTATTTTAAATAAATAGAAATAGCAATTAGTGAGTTTTATTTTTCCATCCTTGTATATCCTTTGTCTTCACTCTTTATATGTATATGTATGGACTCACATGTAAACACAGGAGCTAAACTATAGTATTTTTGAAATCCATTTGTAAAGCTGAGTAGTGTAGTCATTTTTCATTGAATTAAAAATCTATATTGGCATTCGGTGATTATTTTTTCACAGGGTAAAGATTATTTAAATACCTCTCTGTCCTGGATATACAGAGATTACCTTTATTTTACTTTTCTAGTTTGAGAAGTGATATGCTTCCTCTGATGTAAATACTTCTGCTCTTCTCGGACCTTTGCATAATTTACAGAACGTGCAATTTAGATTTTAAGAGTCTGTTTTTCAGGGCTCAGCTTCCCCCCTGCAGTCTGTGTTCTTTTCCATTCTGCTGGGTAGAGTGTCCATTTCCCTGAGGGCTCTCCATTAAAGGGTCTTACCATTTTAATTAAATCCTTGATAATTTGATTTGTATAAAATAGGTTCATTATTGACTTGCATTTCTTGATTTTAGTATAGTTGGTACTTTTTAATAATTATATCCTTAGTTACAAAAGCAATACATGGAAATTATAAAGGTGAAAACATGCAGACTTTGAACTAGGATCTTCAACTCATTTTGGTGGTGGTGGTAGTTCTGGTAATTGGAGCTAGGAACTTTCCACTGAGCTACAACCCAAAGCTGTTTTTTGAACTTTTTAACATGTTGAAGCCATGTTAAAGTGCACAGTGCACAGTTGAAGTGCCCGAGTTGCACAGGGTAAGGCCACACTTCCCATCCTCCTGCTTCAACCTTCCACAGTGCTGAGATTATAGGTGTGGACCAGCACACCTGGCTTATATTCAATTTTTAAATAAATGTAGCCTATGATTTCACACTCCTGAATCAATCATAGATTAATAGCATGAAGTGCCCTGCATTTTCTCCAAAGTGCACTGTCTGACTTTTGCCTTCTGGATCTAAAAGAGTTTATTAAGCACATTTTTCCTAAACAGAGATAAATCTCTACCCAGGAGCCCTGGTGTCCGTTGTTAACATCATAATTTATGTCATCTGACTATGTTTTCTATTTGTGCTTCAGATACTCGTTCTCTGCAAGGATGGATTGCTGTTCATGGAGTTGGAAGTCTCTTACCATCCATTCCACTCCAGACAGGCACAGCTAGTGGGACATTTTTTGTAGTAATCATGTAGTATCATATTGCATGACTATGGTGCAATCTACTCATTGGCCTGGGGATGAACATTGAAACTGTTTCTCATACTCTTTTGACAAATAATGTTCAAATGTACGTACCCCTGTGACACAGTGGGGTGTATCTTGCGTTAGGGAGATGAGGGAGCATAGAGCTGCCCTTTGTCAATGTCAGAGAAGACTCAAATTGCCCTCAGAGAGCTCGTCCCATTTACAGTCCTCCCTCTCCTCCCCACACTGGACAGAATGCTCCTCACTTCAGTCTTCCCCAACCTTGCCATGGCCCTATTTCAATTCTATAGATCTTAAAGTTTTAATCTTTCATACTTATTTCTTTAATCTATCTAGAATTTACCATGAGGTAAGCTGTCAGAAATATATATTTGATTTTCCATTCGGGATGTTTAATCTGGTGCCCACACTTCACCCTCTAGCCTCTCTGCCACCCTACGAACATGGACTTTTGATAGCATGAATACACATGGACCAGGTTCTATGGCCTTTGCTCTGTGTTCTAGGTCTACTGTGAGTATCATTTCATTTTAATTACTGCCCACCCCTAAACACTGAACGTGCTCCCCAGTATTTCTAGCCCTTTATGCTTCCTGTGCATTAGATGATTAGAAGCTGTCTTACTTTTTTTTTTTTTTTTTTGGTACTGGGGTTGAACTTGTGACCCTGTGCTTGCAAGGCAGGCACTGGAATCACGGAGCTAAAGCACCAGCCAGATTTGATGATTAGAAACCTCAAAGTTTTACTAACAGCCTGTTGGAATTTTGCCTGGGATATCATGAACATCAGAAGTCAACTTAGAGAGACTTGATATTTTTTTAAGGTCATTGCTCCACTTGTAAAGAGAGAATGTGTTTCCCTTTATTTGGTTTTTTAAAATTCTGATACAGTTTTCTTAATAAAAGTCACACTCATATTTTGTTATATTTATTCCCAGATTCTTGTAACTTTTGTTACATTTTTTAATTCATCATTACTGGAAATAAAAAATGAAGTTTCTTTCCCATCCTTTTCTCTTTGTATTTTACTCAGTTTTTTGTTTTTTTCTTTTTCAGGTAAAAGGACTCCCTAACATTCCAGTACAGTACAAACTAGAAGTAATGATAGTAGATAGCTTTTTCTTGCTTTTCATTTGAGAGTAAGAGTTTCTCAGTTTGGCTACTCAATGCAGTAAATCTAGCTCTCTACTGATGGTTTTCTTTCCTTCCTTCCTTCTTTCTTTCTTTCTTTCTTTCTTTCTTTCTTTCTTTCTTTCTTTCTTTCTTTCTTTCTTTCTTTCTTTCTTTCTTTTTTTTTAAAAACAAGTTCAGAATGTTCCCTTTCTTACTAGTTTGCTAAGAGTTACTATATTACATTTAACTGAGGGCTTTTCTGCATCTGTAGAGATGACCATATGGTTTCTTTATAAATCAGACAACCTAGTGAGCAATGTCAGTCCATTTTTATATATGAAGTTACCCGTGTTTTTTACCCTTTTTGGATAGGATAAAGTTCTTTCTTTTATGTCTTTCATTTTCTGTTTGACATTTTTCATCTGGTGATAATTTAAGCATCAATTTGTTTGGCTCTCCTACTGACTCATAAAGCCTTTACAAATATTAAAAGTAGCACAACAGTTTTTTTTTCAACTTCAGGAATGAGAGTTTAAAAATGAAATAATTTTATCAAAGCTTTTTGTCAAAAGTGTGATGGAAAGACCAAGTGATGCGCTATGGGTTCTTATTATACCTCTTCCTTTTGTTAGTAAGTGCAGGAACTTTAGTCTCTTTATTGTATAACTATCTTAAAATTTCACTTTATCTTTTCTTGAAAAATGGTGGTTTGCAGTGTCTCACAGGTATATTGCAAGACGTTGACCTTTAGTCCTACATTTCAGTGCTTACCACTAGTCCTTTCCTTTTTCTAAGCAGCTAAGTTTTTAAATGGGCAAATGCAAATTGCATGGGTTCATGGTGTACAGCACAGCGCTTTGACACTGGTGCAGTTGTGGGACAGCTGAGCCAAGCTGGTTATGACCATGTCTCTCACTTTGGTGCATCCATTGCTACGATGCGGACACTAAATCCCCCCTCCTATGACCTTTCAAATATCATCATTTGTACTTGTGATCATCTGTACTTATTCCTTCTGTTTAACTGAAATTAGATCTTTTGACCAATATTTCCCCAATTTCCCCCTCCCAGCTAGTCCAGACTCCAGAAATCACCATTCCACTATTTGCTTTATAAGTCCAACTTCTTTTGGCTCCATAATATCTTATGTTCACCTGAGTTCTTTAGGTCTAACAATTTCAAATATAGCTTACTAGTTTTTTCCAGAAGAAGTTGGTTAAATTTTTACTACTAACTTTTTTTTTTTTTGCAGTACTGGGCATTGAACTCAGGCCCTTGTGTGTCCAAGGTTGGATAATAACTTTTCATGGAATTTATATGTAAGAACAATTTCACTGAGTATAAAAATTAGGGCTCATATTTTCTCCTAAAATACCGAGAACTTGCTTTAGTGATAGAGTTGGCTTATAGAGAAGTCTGTGTGCTGTATTGGTTAATCTCTTCCTTTCAGTTAGTTGCATGTGTTCACTTATTAGATGTAAACTTTTTCAAATCAAAGAAATAAATACAGCTAATTTTAAATCAGGCTAGAAGATACAAAGGAAAGTAATCACTGAAGATACAGTCCAGGACATGAGAGACAACTGAGGATTTGTCCAAGTTAAAATACAGAAAAATGGGGATGATTATTGATAAAAATATTTTCAAAATTCAAACACTTAAAAAAGAGGTGCCCGAAATAAAAATAGTCTGGAATCTGTGTGTCAGGTGGAAACCTTGTGTTTCAGCAAAAGCAGATGCAGAAAGATCAAAGACTTACCCTAACAGAGCTGCTAAATTTCCAGAATAAGAAAATAAGGGTCTTTACTGTGTGGTATTGGGTAGTACTCTGTGTGTGTATGTGTGTGTGTGTGTATGAGCGTGCACGTACATGTATGTATTTAACATGCTTCATATCACAACAAGGAGCCACACGGGAATGAACAAGCATCCCAGGCCGCAGTGGTGTGACCCGTGGGCTTCCGGTTCCGGCTCCCTCCTTCCACATCCAACGTTCTCGAGCAGGGTCGCGATCAGAACTGTCAGGTGAAGGCAAGTGTCACCCGCGGCGATTCTTTTCACGCAGGCACGTCGCCCTCCAGAAACGAAGGTGTAGGCATTCCTGAACATGGAAGACGCAGGACCTTACACGTTCGCGAGCTACTCAGGAAAGAGCCAGCTAACTGAGCGCTGACGTCCGTAAGCAGCTTCAGTGTTGGAATACTCGCTCTCAGGGGGCAGCCTAGCTATGAACGCAGAGTCAGGACTAAGCAAAGTGGGAATTATCGGAACACCACCAACCAGAGATGTTGCAGAACTTTAATATGAACAAATAACAACAGAGCTGGCAACACCTAGTAGGTGGAGGTGAGTCGGGGGGAGGGCGCGGGGTGCACTTGGGCACCGTCTTTTTCCTACTAGTACATGTTTGCAGGATGTGATGATTACAACCCTCCTGTAGAGTAAAAGCAGCAAATGAACAGGAGCTGTGAGAAGCTGAAATGAGGAACATGATGATGTGACTCTTGTATTATCAAAACCTTTATTCTTAATTTTCTAGAGGTTCTTTATAAATCTGTTTCATCACAGTGAAGAAGCAAAAAAAAAAAAGTTTGTTTGAAATTCATCGGTTCCCTAAAAATTCAATTTAAAGCATTTTTAATACGTAATGTTATAACATGATCTAATTTTTATAAAACTGCCTCTCTGCCTATTAATATAGCGATCTATCGTGGCATCTCTGGACCTGTGCTCAACATTATTCCTCCTCATAATTATTTGGATCGTCACATAAAGCCGTACGTCTTTGGGTTTTCAAAACAGTAAAGACATTTTCCCCCAAACTTAATAAAAACCTCCTTCACTCTCTTGCATTCAACTCCCATCCTCCCCAGCGAAGATGTGATTGTTCCGTCCTTTTGCTCCTCACCCCTGGATGTCAGTCCCGGTCTCTCCCCTGTCTATACCGCTTGAAACCGGCTTCCCGGGTCAGACCTTCCACTCCCCAGCGCATGGCCTGCCCTTACCGTGCCTGCTCGGTCACTCGGGGAGCGCTGACGCCCCTGTGCCTGCGGAGTGTCTCTGGCTCTGCACCGTCTCTGCGATCTGTCTATTCACGCTCCTGTGCAGTGTTCTGATTTTCCTGGAATAGCTCCACATTTTGATATGATTCTTCTTTTCTACAAACCTCTTGATCATTCTCAGACACTTATTTTCTCATGTGTGATTTAATATCGTTTTCAGAAATTCCAAAGTGTTCTATTAGTATCTTACTCTATTTCATGGAATATGAGCCTAATTTAGGATAATTTATTTCCTTACACAATTGAGTCTCTGCCAGAGATAAGATATGTTATCTCACTTATGCACAGAAAACATCCTTCAGTAGCAATCATGTCTCTTAGTAGAATAAAATATTGTCTTCATCAAAGCTCTGCCGTTGTCTTACAAAATTTACTGAAATGGTATTCCCATACCAATAGGAATGCTCTGTTATATTTTGTAAATATTTATTCTTCAAATTAAGAGAGCTTTTGATTTTCACATATTAAGATTAAAACCACATAAACCTCTGAATTTTGCTACCCGGTCTAATAATCTCTTTAGTTGATTGTTTTGGTATTTTTTTTATAAATTGAATTCTTTATTGGTACAATTTATATACATCTCAAAATCATGTATAACATTGGGGAATTTGTACCAGTATATGACACAAGTTAATTCTTATTTTTACCCATATCCCTATCCACCCACACCTCCTCCCCCCTTTATACATGCTCTTTTATTTTCTTTCTGTATCATATTTATTCCTTCCCTTCATCACATTCCCACACCGTTTCCTATAGAAATTTTGCACTCTATAAAAGCTGTCATACTTTCTAAAGCTCATTTACATCTATAGGTGTTCATGCCAAAGAGAAGATCCTAAAATTGTCTATCTGTGATCTATTGATTTCACTTATTAGTATATCCTCCAGGTGTCTCCATTTGCACCTAAATGGATCGATCTTGGCATTGTTTATGGCAGTGTAATACTCCATTTTATAAAAAAATCACATCTTCTTTATCCACTCTCCAGTTGATGGACATCTGTGTTGTTTCCAAGATTGAGCTATCACGAACTGAGCTGCTATGAACAATGGTGTACATCTGTCTTTCCAATGTGAGTTTTTAAATTCTTTTGGGTATATTCCTAGCAGGGGGATAGCCGGGTCAAATGGAACCCCTAGTCCGAGTTTTCTGAGAAATCTCCACACAGATCTCCACAATGGTTGCACAAGTCTGCAATCCCACCAACAGTAGAGAAGGGTTCCTTTCTCCCCACAGCCATGCCAGCATTTGTCATTGGTTGATTTTGTGATCACGGCCATTCTTTGTGGAGTGAGATGAAATCTGTGTTGTTTTCATTTGCATCTCTTGAA
>PVIC010021424.1:0-27500 GCA_004025085.1 Thryonomys swinderianus
ACCACTGAGCTAATCCCCCGGCCCTACGTTTCTCATTTCTGAGATAAAAATATCTGATGCTGAAAGTTAAAGGAGGAAAGGTTCATTGTAGCTCACAGTTTTTAGAGGTATTAGTCCATAGCTGGCTCTCTCCAAGGCAGGGTGACATAACAGAGAGGTATTACTGGGAAGAAACATTTCATGGCAGGCAGAAGGCAGCAAAAGCATCAGGCAGCTACAACACCAGCCCTTTTTTGTCCTTTATGTTCGATATAGGCTAGACACCCTTAGTGTGAGTAGCACTTACACCTCTGGTGGTGTGGGCCTTTGATTATCTACACCCAGGTCTGTGCCAAACAGTAATCACCTTGATTCCAACATTACACATTCTAGATTCAGCTAGCTCTGAAAAGCCCCATTTATGACTTTATGAGGTTTTGGGGGACTCTAGACCCAAGCCATAACAGGCTCTTACAGATAAGAGTGTCCTCTCTGAGTGTAGCTTTGAGATCAGCTTTATGTGTCTTGTAGAAACAGGGATGGAGCCATGATTCTGATTCTCCCTCTCCCTTTCACAAATGTTCTGCTCAGGTCCCACATGCCTGTTTGAGTTCTCTGAGCCTAACAGGGTCTTCTGGCCTTTGAGCTAACTCTGTGGAGTTCCCTCTGTTTCTGATAAGACTGTTCAGATCAGCTCAGCCTACACACTCTAGAGTCCCACAGTGTGAGCGTGACATTCAGACAGTCACTTACAATGCATGTGACATAGAGCAAGCCACAGGACCTCCCAGGTTGCAATTTTATTTTCCATAAAATTGTGGTGATAGGATTATTTACTCCACAGGATATTAATGAGCACATGTACAAAACACTCTACACAATGTTTTGTACATATAATCATCCTATATTTATCTGCCTAGCAGGACTCTTTCTCAAGCCTATCTCAACACTACTTTGTCTGTAAACATGCTGACGATTTTCCAGGAACAAGTAATCACTTTTTTTTCTGTGTTCTTAGGTCACTTTTTTTTTTTTTTTTGAGACAGGGTCTTGCTTTGTGGTTCAGGCTGGCTCTGAGCTCACTATGTAGCCTAGGCAAGCTTCGAACTCAGCAATCCTCCTGTCTCTGCCTCCCGAGTGCTGGAATGACAGGTGTGAGCCACCACGCCTGGCTCTTAGGTCACTTTTAATAATTAGTACCTGAAGAAAAATTTTGCTGACCTTCTCTTGCCCTGTTCAGGTGTGAGGTTTCTGGGGACAGATACAGGTCCCTGTAGTTTTTGTTTCTGGGCAGCTCATCAAGGAACAAGACACATAAAAGGTGCTGAGCTTCAATCACAGAATAAATAAATTAATTGTCCTTAAGTACAATTCATAAAATGAAGTATCTTCTGTGATCAGAATGAAACTGTTTGGTAAATATAGAATATTTACTCCTTTTTGAATTCAGACCACAAGATGGTAAAATTTACTATCTTAAAGCTGAAGAATAAAGGTTCTCAAGATGTGGTTATAATTATGTGGAAATTTTACTACTTCTGTAGATTCCTAAACCCCAGATCTATTGAATATGTATAATTCTCAGGCTTTATCTATGTGATATTTGACCATCACTGTTGTGGTAGCAGCCAAACTCTTCTGAACAATCTGATAAACTGGGATGCATTCAGGTGTAAATTGCTTGGTGAGACTGGTGTGTTTTGCTCAATAGATTAGTATCTCACCTAGAATAAAGTATATTACATAGAAAGAGCATAATAACTACTTTCTGGTTAGATGAATGAATTATATTGATTACAAAAACAAATTTAGAGCCCTTAGTATATACTTTGGATTGTACTAAAATCCCCAAACCTACCATCAAATTTCAGTGTGCTCACCGATCACCTGTTTGAAAGAAGTCTCGGAGACTCACATTCTGGAGACTGGTTTGGTAGATCTAGAGATGAAGGTCTCCATTGTAAATAGAATCAGAGGTGATATTGATTAAATGAAAATGATTACTTTTATAGTTGGTAAAAAACAGTATATCATCCAAGAAATGACCCAAGAAATGAATTCAGTGTAAACCCATCTCTGTTGTGTGCTTTCATACACACACACACACCTGTCCTGCCTTTATTAACAGTCATTTTCAGTGCCATCCACAAACTCAGTGTGTAAAGTGATTATCATAGAAGAATTTAGCAGCAGTGTTTTGGTCATCTTCTATTCATGGTTTCTTACTATCATCTGGAGCTCTTTAGCTCTCTTTCATCTTTCAGAGAAAAAAGTTTCACAGTGTTCTGTAAAGTAGGCAGACACAAACTCATTGCAGAATTTCATCTAACTTCTCCAGCTCTCAAGCTCTACAGATCAATCTTTCATAATTTTTCACACAGGACACTTGGGGAGTACTATGCCAACTCTCTCCTGATATGTCGGCTCCTCCTTAAATTCTGGTTAATCTTTTCTTATATTTTTTATTGACTTCTCTATTGGTACATTTTATGTATAGCTCACAATTACACACAACATTTGGGAATTTGTACCAGTATGTAACAGAGACTAATTCTCAGTTTTACTGTATCCCTACCCAACCACAACCCTTACCCCTTATATACATGCTATTTCTTTTTCTGTCTTAATCATATTTATTCTTTCCCTTCCTTACATTCCCCCACCACATTCCCTTTGAATATTTCCTATTTTACAAAATCTATCATACATTCTAGAACTCATTTACATATACAGGTTCTCATACCACAGAAAAGATATGGTATTTACATATCTGTGATCTATTTATTTCACTTATTAGTGTGTCCTCAAGGTGTATCCATTTGTACATAAATTAATAAAACTTTTCATTCTTTATGGCAGAATAATACTCCATTTTATTTAAAAAAATATCTTCTTTATCCAGTCTCCAGTTGATGGAGTCTGGATTGTTTCCAAGATTGGGCCGTCACAAACTGAGCTGCTATGAACATGGGATACATATGTCTTTACAATATGTCTTTTAATTCCTTTCAGTATATTCCTAGCAGGGGAAGAGCAGGGTCAAATGGGACCTCTAATCCTAGTTTTCTGAGGAATCTCCACTCCGAGCTCCACAATGGTTCTACAAGTCTACCATCCTACCAACAGTGGAGAAGGGTTCCTTTCTCCCTGCAGCCTCACCAGCATTTATTGTTGGTTGATTTTTCAATAGCAGCCATTCTTTGTGGAGTGATATGAAATCTCAGTGTTGTTTTCATTTGCATCTCTCGCATGACCAGTGATGTTGAACATTTCTTCATATGCTTCTTGGCTGCTTTGACTTCTGCCTCTGGGAAGTATCTGTTCATTTCAGATGTCCATTTTTGAATTGGGCCTTTAAACCTGGGGGGACTAATTTGTTTCAGTTCTTTATATGTTCTAGATGGTAGCCCTTTGTCTGACACACAGCTAGTAAAGATTTTTTCGCATGTTGTTGGTTGTCTTTTAGCGGTGCCAGTGGTTTCTTTTGCTGTTCAAAAGCTTTTAATAGGTTGAGATCCCATTTGTTGATTCTTTCTGCTAGTTCTCATGCTACAGAGGTTTTGTCCATAAAGTCTCTGCATAGCCAATGTCTCCAAGAGTTTTACCTAACCTGTTTTGCAGCAGGTTTATTGTTTCTGTTTTAATGTTTAAGTCTTTAATCCATTGTGATTTTAGTTTAGTACATGGTAAAAGAGATAGGTCTAGCTTTAGTTTTTGGCAGGTTAAAGCCTAGTTTTTCTAGCACCATTTGTTAAAGAGGCTGTCTTTCCTCCATTGAGGATGTTTGGCTCCTTTGTCAAAATGAGGTGGCTTAGTGTATCTACAGTAGTTTCTGGATCTTCTAATTTATTCCACTAGTTCTTGGGTCTGTTACTTTACCAGTACCATGCAGTTTTTATCACAGTGGCTTTATAGTACAGTTTTAAGTTGGGGATTTTAATACCCCCTGCCACGTCCTGGTTGCTTAGTATTGCTTTTGCTATTCTAGATCTCTTGTGGTTCCAGATGAATTTTTGGATTATTTTCTCTAGCTCTGTGAAATATGGTCTTGGGATTTGAATTGGAATTGCACTGAATCTGCGTGGTAGTTGTGGGAATATAGCCATTTTGATGATGTTTGTTCTCCCTACACAGGAAGGGATGTCTTTTCATTTTCTGATATCCTTTTCTGTCCCCTTTTACAGAGTCCAGTAGTTTTCAGAGTAGAGGTCTTTTATCTCCTTAGTTAGATTAATTCTTAGATATTTCATTTTTTCTGGGTGCTATTGTGAAAGGGATTGACTCCCCTATTTCTGTTTTTAACTGTCCTTTCTCTTCCGTATCCACTTCCAGTACATTCAGGCTCATGCATGATGATTTTAAGGCAGCAATGTAGATTAAAAACCCCTACACACCCATTTTCTGCTCTGATTGCTATTTTCTAGACAGGTGAAGGAGAAAAGCCCTGTGAGGTATGTGCAAATGGTGTGTAGCAACTAAGAGGTTGTGTCAGCTTCAGTGATAAAAGGGAAGCAGAAAATCCAGATGGAAATTTTCTGCCTTTGGTCTTCCTTCACAACAGAATAACTCATAAACACCTTGCTTTCACTTGTCATTTGGATATAGATGTACTTTTTATCTCCAAGGAGCCCTTGTGTTTGATGGATTTAAAAATACTTACATTTACAATGTTTCCATGAGCCACAGAGGTAAACCATTTCTTTTACTAATTAGCAGTGTGGTAAATTGCCCATTACAGTATTTTGTAAATAATATTTTGTTGCATGATGTTCTATTGTTCACTTGGGTTATCATCATTATATCATTTGAGAGTCAAATGATTTGGAATTTGCAGCAGGTAGCAGCAAGACAATACAGAGAACCTGGAGTTAGCCTCAGACTTTGATTTCTACCCTCCCTTCATCATTGATCAGTGGGATGAGGTTGATCAATAAGTAATTTGAGTGACACACACTTTTTTTTTTTGAGACAGGGTCTCTTCCTTTGTAGTTCAGGCTGGCCCTGAGCTCACTATGTAGCCCAGGCAAGCCTGGAACTCAGGAATCCTCCTATCTCTGCCTCCCGAGGGCTGGGATTACAGGCATGAGCCACCACTCCCGGCACTGTGCTATGTGGTATTGATTGCTGGTGGGTGTTAGTCTCCACACATTGTATGTGGTTACCAGGGATTGAACTCAGGACCTTGCACTAGCGAGGCAGGTGCCGGAACCACTGAGCTAACCCTCCAGCCCGACACACACTTTTTAAATAACATGCATAACAACAGCTATCTTCCCTATTTTAGCTTGTTGAGGATCAAATGAAATGTATATAAAGGCTCACTTTAAAGTGAAAATTACATAAGAAATGTAAGCTAGAATTAGAGTGGATATCCTTATTTTCATATTTTTGTTGTTCTTCAGATGATGAAACTGAAAAGCTTGCTAATGAAATTTACTACCTTGTTGGTGAAAAAAGCATGAGTTGACTGAGGGTCTAGTTTTGTTCAACCATATATTTCCTAGAAACATTGAAATAATTTTAAAAGATATATTCTCATCAATAAATATCTGAAATCTTTATTAAAAGTGAAATACTGTATTTTCCATTAGTGAGCACTCATAATTTTTTTTTTCCTGTACTGGGGATCAAACTTGGGTTCTTGTGCTTCCAAGTTAGACACGGTACCACTTGAGCTAAATCCCCGACCCAAGCACTCATAATTTTTAAAAAATATTCCTAAGAAACCAAAGGAAGAAACAGTTATATATTTTTTCAATATAGAGGGATTTATTTTTGACTAATGAAAACTACAAGTTCTTTTCTTCATAAAGAAAACAAGAACTAATTAAGCTGCTCTGACTCCTAGTCCAGTGTGCCATCCTTATCTCATTACCTAGAACACGCACTGGAAATGCCATGAATGCAGAAAGAGAGGTTTATTTGTTTAGAGTGACTACAAATATCTTGCTACTCTGCTGGTTCCTAATCTCATTCTTGATTTTATTTTGGTTTTGAGAAGTCATGATATTTGCTGTTGGTGCACACATGTCATGTCATGGTAACAGTCAAGGAACTAAAACTTTAAGTCATATTTCTACTTCATGATAGTTTCTCTCCTGGGAGACAGATATATTTTATTTAATTAAATATTTTTAAACATTTATTTTCCAGATAAGGGGTCTCACTATGTTCCCTAGGCAGGTCTTGACCTGAAGTCAAGTGACCTACTTCTTCATCCTCCTGAGGATCTCGAACTTACGGCACATACTGCTGCACCCAGCTGAGACTAATATTCTGGATTAGTCTGAGAGGCTCTGCACATATATAAATGCATCTGTTAGGACATTCTTTTAAGAAAACCATACATAGTGCTGTAATATGTACATTGTAAAATGTACTTTGTATATTTCCTTAACACTATTTTCCTATCATTACCTTGTCTTCCAAGGTCAAACTTTTGTTTTCCATGAAGTTAACAATTGTCTTGATTTTTACTTGTTTAATTTCTATAAATTTGTTACTAGTTGAACACCAAGTCTATTCAGACCAGCAAACCCTCTAAATAATGTTATTCTTCAAGAAATTTTGGGCCAGAGGGTTAGCTCAGTGGTTCTGGCGCCTGCCTCACAAGCACAAGGTCCTGGGTTTGATCCCCATAACCACATACAATGCTGAGCGTGGAGACTCATGCCCACCAACAATCAATACCACATACCACAGTGCCGGCCGTGGTGGCTCATGCCTGTAATCCCAGCACTTGGGAGGCAGAGACAAAAGGATTGCTGAGTTCGAAGCTTGCCTAGGCTATATAGTGAGCTCAGGGCCAGCCTGAACTACAAAGCGAGACCCTGTCTCAAAAGAAAAAAAAAAAAAAGAATTTTTTCCCCAAGCTTGTGGACCTGAACCTTTATGAACTAGCCACCCTCTATACCTGGTACAGCTGTCATTCTCAATGATGTCTTTCATACAAATGTTGAGGATTTCATTACCTTTACTTTATGTGCACATCTGTTTGCTATTTTCCCATTTTTTACTTGGTTTGCTGCATTTTGGTGATGCATATTCTTTAAATTCTTTCCTGAGAAACAATATACACACTGTCAGTTTATTTGAGATCTGGAATTTCTGAAAATGCCCATTACTGCAGGTTCACATCTGAATGATAATTTGACTGATAAAGAATAGCTAGCTTGTCACCAGCTAGGATCTGAGGGCAGTTCCTTAAGTAGAGACAGGGAACTATTAGGGTTATGACTTGACTCACTCCACTGATAGAGCAAATTTCAGCTTCACTGATCTTTATCCTGGAAAAATAATGTTCATGATATGCCTGTAAGAGGTATAAAGGGGTTTCTTATACAGAATTTTAAAAGCACACATCCAAAGTGGCCTTGAGTTGAGTATACTTATGGGCATTTAGGTGTGGAAAGCTGTGGAACTTGTTAATCTATGGAAAAAGAGGATTCAGTTTTTGATGGAAATAATGGACCTTCCATGGAGAAGGACGATGGCTTGTTCATGGGAGATCACCATCACTTGTGATAGAGAGAGGGCATCTGTCCATAAGAGAAAGGCCCATGGGGGGGGGACAGGTAAAAAGGCATTTATAGGTACAAAAAGAATGACCTAGGCTTCTTTTACTTTTATGAACTTTAGGAATTTTTGACCAAAGTTGAAGTTTTTTTTAAAAAAATTGAATTCTTTTTTGGTATATTTTATACACACACCATGATCACACTCAGCATTGAGAATTTGTATCAGTATATGACACAACTTAATTTTCACTTTTTCCCATTCCCTTAACTCACCCCGCAACCCCCAACCCCATATATATATGCTTTCCTTTTTTTAGCCATCATATTTTTCCCCTTGTTAGTTACCTTTACCCCATTTTTCCCTTTGAATATTTTCTATTTCAAAATATTTATCATACATTCTAGAACTCATTTACATCTTTAGATTCTCATACCAGAGGAAAGATACAATATCTATACATCTATTTAAATTTATTAAAATTAAAAATTAAGCCGGGCATGGTGGCTCACGCCTGTAGTCCCAGCACTCAGGAGGCAGAGACAGGAGGACTGCTGAGTTCCAGGCTTGCCTGTGCTCCATAGTGAGCTCAGAGCCAGCCTGAACTACAAAGCAAGACCCTGTCTCAAAAAAAATGAAATTTTATTAAAATTTATGAAATTTATTAAAATTACTTCAAAATAATGGGTTTCTTTGTTTCCTTTTTACCTATATTTATTTCTTCTATTTTCCATCAGGTGCAGAAAAGAATTAATTGTTAGTGCTGCCCTGGGAAGCATCCACTTGTAATGTTGTCCCTTGACTGTTGCCTGAGAACATGAATTGTAAACAGCTTCCTATGCTCATAAACATTCCCTGAGTGGTGAGAGTATTTTACCATTCTTAAATGTTTGTGCAAAAAATATAGTTTATACTGAACACCTGTTTTCCTTTTAAGAATCTGGATTTTTGGCACATACAAGGTAGAGAGGGTGCCCTCTTTTAAAAGAAAAACTTAGGTAGTACTCTCTAATGAGCTTCTCTGGTAGATAACATCTCACAGTTGATATCACAGTTTTTCGATGGAAGAGTTAAGCATGTCATGTAGGATTCCACCAGCAAGCACTCTTAGAAGTCTGAACCTAGCATCTTTAGAATTTGACCACATGTACCTTTCCCTTTGCTATATTTGGTTCATGTTTTTCCTCTTATAAATGTCACACTGAATACATCAAAATTCTCTAAGTCTTACTAGCAAATCACCAACGTTGGGGGGGAATAATCTGGGACCTGACATAGCTAGACCTTATTTCCCTTCAGAAAGTGTTTTGCATTTCACCCTGCTTTTGACCTTCCACACTGTTGAGAAGTCAGAAATTGACCAGACCTCTGACCTTTGTACCGAATATTTTCTTCCTCTTTCCCAAATCCTTTACATTCTTTATTTCATCCTCAGTGTTATGGAATGCTGAAATATTAAGATGATGTGGTTTTGTGAGTGTCTATTTTCATCTGTCTAATAGTCTCTTACTGAGTCCTTATACTGTACAGATTTTTGTCATTTGTTAATAGAAAATTTTCACAAATTATTTTTTGATGATTTCATCTCTTCTGGCTTCTTTTCTCTGCTATTTTCCATGTCTGTCTAATTTCACGTTAAGTTCCTTTGATGTTATCCTTTAAATCTTCTACAAGATTTTTCATTTCTTTTGTAACATTTCTATAAAAGCTCTTTTTTTTCTATCCATTTTCTCTTTTTTGTGGTACTTTGGATTGAATCCACTTTTAATGACTTTCTTTTTTACGTAAGAAGATCTCAGTGATAATTAGAAATTATTTTCTCTCAGAAGAATCTTTCTGCCAGGTGCACTATAACTACATGGTTCCTTTGATGTTAGAGACTTTGTTCATAAATCTGCTAATTCTTGGCTATTTATGTTTAAGACCTCTACAGTGAAATCTTTTTTGCAAGCTCAGAACTAGTGGATTTTACTTTAGAACTCTTTAATTGTGTCATTAGTACCAAGTCTCACTACTTGCCTAAGGACAGCCCACTTCAGTGAAGAAAAAATGGTGTTAAGACAAGGAAGTTGACTTATCCCAAAAGCAGGGTCCAGAAGGAGGTAGAGGGGTGGTTGTCATACAGCCCCTTTCTCCAGGAAGTTGATTTAGGGTTGCTCCCTGTGTTTCCAGACCTGTGGGCATCTTCTCGTTGGAGGAGGGTTGGGGGCTGCACAGCTGATCCTTACTATCTACACATGAGATGATTCTCAGTCTTTGTCAATCTCAAGAACAAAGGTCATTATATCCTTGGGACAGTCTTGTCATCACCAGTTAGTTACATATTACACAATGGATAGATGGGCTGGAGGGCAGGTGGCTGCCCACAGATGCACCTCATTGCTAACCTCTTGCTAATGAATACTGATAATGTCTGGTCTCTATCTGTTAGCTGTAGTCTCTGGCCAGGCAATTTTCTGAGCTTTTCTACTGGTGAAGTTGTTTTACTTTTTGGCTACATAGAGTCTGAAGAAGGAACCAAAGGAACAAAGATTATGTAGGTCTCCACATTTTGATGCCTGCTCCATCCAAAAACTATCTGCTTTATTTTTCTCAGATGTACTAAGTAACTTCAATATGGAGAAGGAGCAAGATTCAGGGGTGTATTTCTTAAACAGACTGTGACTACTGTCCTCTCCTACCCTCCTATTCCTTCATTATTTCCACTTAGTACCTAGTGCCAACTTCTGGAAATTCTGTTACTTTGTAGGTATAAGTCACGTTTTTTCCTATCTTTCATTAGTACTGGCCACTACTGAGTGACTCATTCTTCTCTAGTAACACTGGAAACTGAAAAGAGGATTTTTTTTTAGTCAGTTATTTACTATCTACTAACACTTCTCTTTGTATTCTGTCTCAATCTCTTACTGCTGTTTTAGAGAAAAGTTTGGAAAAGTGAAAGTAAATGTATGTGCTTAAAATACATTCAGCCTTGAATTTTTATGAGTATTTTACAAATATTTTCTTACTGCTTATCAGACAATCAGCAAAGTAGCATGCATACAAACACAGTGCTCAAGTTTATAAATCAGTGGTTAATTTGTAGCTCACATAATTTCCCCAGTGGAATTTTCAAGGCACTTTGTCATTTAGCTATACCCTGTTGTTTTATATGACCTCTTTATTTCACTTTATCCCCAAAATTTGCACTTACATAGCTTTCATTTCTGTCTCTGAACTTGTTTCTCTTCCACAGTTTCCTCTTCTCAAGTCCAAATCTGGTATTTCCTTGAAGCTTCAGCCAAAAGCCAATTTTCTCTTGACACAACTGTAATTTATGAATGTCTATAGCACCTGTAGTGGATGCCATAGGAACCAACACCAGCTTATAGCATATCAAAAAATTACATTTGATGCTGGGAATTTAGCTTAAGTGGTACTGCACCTACCTTGGAAACCTGAGTTTGATCCCTGGTACCACATCACACACACAAAAAAAATTACATTTGAGATTTTCATTTAAATATCTCAAGAACTAAGCTTACATAGTCATAGTTACAGTCATTTCATTTCTCCACAAAATTTAACTTCACTTTTAATTATATCATTTAATTTGACTCAGTCTGATCTTTGGGAATCAAGAATACAAAAAGATTTAGGTCCGATGACAGAACTTAGTAACAATGAAAACATTTTGTGTCATTCTCTGGAGTTATACACTCGTAAATAATGTACATATATTCATTTATCCTTTGACCACTTGAATCTAGATCATCAGCAAAATACTCAATGCCCTTGGCAAGACTGTTCCTACCAGCATGATTTATAATAACAATTCAAGTGACCACTAACAGGGAACATGATTTTTAGAACACCTATAGTTAATTTATCTGGTGAAGCATTATGAAAGAAATAGAGTACATGAGTAGCATATTGATATAGTAATATAATTTCATCTGTATTTTTTTTTTGAGACAGGGTCTCACTTTGTAGTTCAGGCTGGCCCTAACCTCACTATGTAGCTCAGGCAAACCTCAGATTTAGCAAACCTCCTGCCTCTGCCTCCTGAGTGCTGGGATTATAAGCATGAGCCCACCATGCCCAGCACCATGGTATGTGGTACTGATTGCTAGTGGGCATGAGTCACCACACCCAGTATTGTTGTATGTGGTTACTGGGGATCAAACCAGGGACCTTGTGCTTGCTAGGCAGGTGCCAGAATCACTGAGCTAAATCTCTGGTCCTCATCTGTACAATTTTAAGCTAAAACAAGGAAGATGAAGACCAGTGTTCACAGAACGGTGTTTTAATCTAAGCGAAAGGAAAGGAATTTGTATTTATGCATATATGTCTTTATACTGATGTACTTTTTAAAAAAAGTTGCCAAAATTTAACAAATGTTTATGTGCATGAGAAAAAGTTAGTGGAGAAAACAAAGATGACAATAAAGCCTCAGTGAAGTTTCCCTATAATTTAGGGTTCTTTTGGTAAACTTGCAGAAATTTTCACAAAACTAAAAAAGACTAAAAGAGAAATAAGTAATTTCTAGAACTTGAAAAAAAAACCCAACAACAAACAAGAAACAAATCCAATGTCCTAATTTACTTTATGTCAAGTTGACATAAACACACAGAAAATAATTACTTTAAATAAATTTCAGTATAGTATTGCAGTTATACATCTTTAGTAATATTTATTTCATGGACAAAGAAGCTTGTTATCTCCTAAATTGTATTCAATTAATTATCATGATTTCTAATATTCACATTGTTATTTTCAAGTTACATAAGAATGGTATCATACAAAACCAGTAGCCACTTTAAGACCTTAAGGGACCAAAAGATTTCAAAATAAAAGAAAAAGATGCAAATAAAAAATGAAGAAGTCAAGTACAAGCCCCGTGTGTTTCAGTTTGCAATAAAAATAGCAGCATAAAACGGGCGTGGTGGCTCACGCCTGTAATCCCAGCACTCGGGAGGCAGAGACAGGTGGATTGCTGAGTTCGAGGCTTGCCTGGGCTACTTAGTGAGCTCAGAGCCAGCCTGAACTACAAAGCGAGACCCTGTCTCAAAAAAAGCCAAAACAAAACAAAACAATAAAATAGCAGCATAAGGGCTGGGGATTTAGCTCAAGTGGTACCGTGCTAACCTTGGACACACAAAGGCTGGAGTTCAATCCCTGGTACCGAAAAAAAAAATAGCAGCATAAACTTGCTCCTTTATATGTTTCCTGACTCTGTCCACTAAAAGACCCTAGAGGCCTTGACAGCCCCACACCATTATCTTTATTACCAGGTTGTGGTTCCTGATATCATTCTCTATTACAAGAAAGCAGGTCTCCTTTAAAAATGACCTCAGTCAGAGGTTAAAAAAAAGATGAGAAAAATCGTTCTGAGGTATTTTATGATAGAAAGGAAAGCTGTTCACAAATTAATAGTTATTTCAAGATTACTGGGAACAACTACAAGGGATTGTTCCTGCTTCAGGAAAGAAAACTTGAACATAAAAATGTAATAACTACAACTGATTAAAACACATTAAACATATAAATATCTATGAATTGTTTTTAATATTAAAATATAAAAACAGTTCCCGGGACAGCATTGGATGTTACTGGGGCACCTAACATATTATTCTGAAAAGTGGTCAATAGAAAGAATTAAGATTTTATCTTATCTTTCCTGTACCAAATATTGTCCCTTGTGTATAATGCTTATCCATGATGATGAATTTGTTTGTATATAGTTAATAGAAGAGGAAATAGAATTATCACTATTGTCTGAATATTGTGTCTTCCAACAAATTTGTATATTTTATTCTCAACCTCCAAGTGATGGTATCAGGAGGCAGAGCCTTTGGAAGATGATCACGGAATTACTGTTCTTACAAGGGCCAGACAGCTGCCTTTTACCATCCCCCATGGAAAACTGCAGGAGAAAGTGCCACGCTATGGAACTGGAAGCCACTGTATCCACTGACACTAATGTTAAAATGGATAGCTTGGAGAAGTGTGAAGAATACATTTTTATTTATATCACTTCGGTATATGATAATTTTGTTATAGGAGACCAAATAGATTAAGAAAATCATCAAAATGTAAAGTCCAAAATATATAATTATTCACATGGTGAATGTCTGCCAGTGCTGAATTTTATCCACAGTAGGAAGTGCAGTAATTGGATCCTGGAAGATCATCGTGTCTGCAGGAGAATACACACACTCCTGCCATTTTTCATCTTTGTAATTACCCATGCTCACTGCTTTCCAGGTGTGTACCATGATCACCTCCTGGGTTTGGATTCTGTATAATACAGAATCTGAAATTTAAGTATGTAACCTGGATAAAATAATCCAAGAAATAAATAGAAAGGGAGAACTTTGCATATTGAGGATAACCTTGAAATAAAGAAGTATTTTGAAATGAACAACAGAGTATGCTATTATGAGAGACTATATACTTCAAGGAATTCACATTGTACACTCTGAAGATAATACTGTAAAGGTAAAGGAAACAAGGGATCTTAACACATAACAGTTACTACATTCTGTCATTGGGGTTGACACATTCGCTACTGGCTATACCTAGGTGCATCTAGTCTCATTGCTATGTACAAACTGCTGCTTTCCGAAAGACAAGAACTGGTGAAACATAAAAATCGAGATTTCTAGATTTATTTTTTAGGCCAATGTAGGAAAATGAAGAACAAAACAATGATTTATAGCTTTTGGTTTATTTATATTCTAAAAATTATAGTATTTTTCAACCTCTTCTCTGTAGATTAAAACTTAAAACACTTTAATGAGTAAGCTTCCTGTCTACTATCAAGGTCAAGTTCATTATTTACTGTAACATTTCTTTGTTTACTAGGAATTTAATATTTTAAACTGTACTTTATTAAACTGGGCTTTTTGACCTGCTCCATTTCCGATTGGGCCGGCTCACCCCTCCTTAGGCAACCTGGTGGTCCCCCGCTCCCGGGAGGTCACCATATTGATGCCGAGCTCAGTGCGGACACCCGATCGGCATAGCGCACTGCAGCCCAGAACTCCTGGACTCAAGCGATCCTCCCACCTCAGCCTCCCGACTACCTGGGACTATAGGCGCGCGCTACCACGCCCGGCTAAACTGGGCTTTTTTTTTTTTTTTTTTTTTTTTTGAGACAGGGTCTCGCTTTGTAGTTCAGGCTGACTCTGAGCTCACTATATAGCACAGGCAAGCCTCGAACTCATCAATCCTCCTGTCTCTGCCTCCCAAGTGCTGGGATTAGAGGCGTGAGCCACCACGCCCGGCTAAACTGGGCTTTTTAACTTGTATTGCCTATGAAATTAAATTCACTTTCAGCGTCATCCCATAAGGCCAGTTGCGTTTATGAGAATAATGTAATCATTTTAGGATCATATATGCCATTTTTCAGGAGAAATAATTGTAATTGATGAATTCTTTTCTTTAGAAAAGAATTCCACCTAATGAGGGAGGAAATGGTGAATATTGTAAATTTTTAAATTCCTAAGAAACAAAAACTATGACTTATTACCTTTCCTGGATATTCATGTAAATAAATCAATGGATGGGAACATTTTTTTAAAGTGAAGAAAATTTAAGTATGAATTAGGTATAAAATAATGTTAATGAATTATAGTTAATTTATTTCAGATGTTAAAATGCTTGGCAGTAATATTTAGTAAAGATTCTAATCAGAGATGAATTTGTGTTTATAAATAAAATGACAGTTCTCACAATTAAAATAATACTGCAGAAATATGAAAGCTTTCATCTATAGTTCAAGATGTGAAAAGACAGATAATATTTCTGTCATTGTAGCATGACAAAACCTAGATACTATTGAAACTACATATATTTCTCTAATGCTACCGAAGAGAAGTGGACAGGAGAAGGCAGAAATTGGTAGGAAACAGTTTACACAAGCGTACAATCCATAAGTATCGAGGAGTGAATCTATCACTTTCTTAGTGAAGATTGTAAAGCACTTGGTGAGAGCTCTCCTAAAGGCTCACGCCCCTCAGAAGGAAGCCTTCCACGAGTGGGGGAGGTGGAACCCAGGAGCAGAGCAGACAGGAGTGAGCGGGAAGAGAAGCTGTGGTATTCTGTTGGTGGTTGAAGGATTGGCTGGGCTGGAAAACGGGGCTGGGCTAGGCAGGCTTAAAATCACCCCCTTTACCACTCTCCAGTCCAGTTATTTAAATACAAGATGACCACAAATTATGTGATTTTTCATTAATGTTTATAACAGGAAATAGATAATAATTTTATCGAATTTACATGATGATATTTCTGTGTATGGTATACAATATCTTAAAATATTCAACACGCAGCACAGTGTTACAGTCTGGCCAGTGGTATCTAGTCTTTCTGAACTCTTTGAATTACTTTCTTTGAACAACACACTTTACGTTGTACTGTTGGCCTTTCCTTTCTCCTGTGGGTGATATAATTTCAATAAAATGTCCGCCTGCTAAACATAATGGTGAAGACATCAATGATAGATGTCCTTTCAGTGTTTCACTATCCTGTACTTTTCAATTATTTGGTTTATCAGAACTAATCTAAACTGGAAAGATGTTTTGAGCCTGCTTGTTTTGAGTACATAGAAATGAATCCATATTGTTTGGTTCAGTATTTTTCCTTGCTTTCTGATTGCAGAAAAGCTTGTTAGATGTTGGGAAACTCTGTCCATACCACGTATAGAATTATTATAATCACTGACCACTGCTGGAATTTAAATTTTTTCTTTTCTTCTTTAGAGTGTGTATTATGAAGAGCTGACAGTAAGGAGAAGTGTTTTTTTGTCTGTCTACCTCATAACAGACTTTTCCTCTCTGACATGCTAAAATTTTTTCCTTTTGGCTTTTTATTTGCAGATCTTTTGTCACTTCCTATTCAGTCTCACCATCCTAAATATGTCCATTTTCCATAGTAAATGAATATCAATGAGTGCTGAGGAAATATAATAATTATATCTAATGTACTAATGATAGTTTTTATAGATCATAGAACAAAATTATATAGATTATTTTTCAAAAATAAAAGAAACAGGGCCGGAGGGTTAGCTCAGTGGTTCCGGTGCCCGCCTCGCAAGCACAAGGTCCTGAGTTTGATCCCTGGTAACCACATATAATGCTGGGCATGGAGACACACCCACCAACAATCAATATCGCATACCCCAGTGCCAGGTGTGGTGGCTCACGCCTGCAATCCCAGCACTCAGGAGGCAGAGTTCGCAGCGGCTTGCCTGGGCTCCATAGTGAGCTCAGGGCCAGCCTGAACTACAAAGCGAGACCCTGTCTCTAAAAAGCAAAAAATAAATAAATAAATAAATAAAAATAAAAGAAACAGGAACTAGTAGAAGAAAATAACCAGAACTTATTAGATTTTCCTAGAAACAAGCATCAAAGGAAAAACAATATTCTAAATAAAAAAGCGTGCAAAAGTAGTTGATATAAGACACACAAACAGATGTGCAGGTGCATCTCATGTCCACAAGGGTGGACTGGTGGAAATGACACCTGCCCGAGTGACACTGTGCCGAGGAGCATGTAAACAAACGCGCGGCCCCAGACACTGGGAATAAACCATCAGTGGTTACAGCTGGAAGAAAGCTCAGCTGCTGATCAAATCACCACTCCCAGAAACCCAGTTTCTCTCCTCATCTTAGTCACCAGTCACAGGAAGGAACTCCTGCTGGTTAAGGAAAACAAAATAATGCAACATTTCCCAGTCTCCACTGTTTTTCTGTACACGGTGTCTGAAGGCAATAAAATTACTGAATGTGAAAAACAAAAATATGGGCCCAGATTTAACAGGGCTTCTCTTGGTTACTTTTCTTGTTGCTGAGACAAAATACCCGGCACTAAAATTTAAAGGAGGAACGATTTATGTAGCCCAAAGTTCACAGAGGCTTCAGTCCATGATCAGCTGGCTCCAGGGCAGGGTGGCACTGCCCAGGAGAGACAGCTCAGGTGGGCAGAAGGTAACGCAGGCTGATCACACTCTCTCTATCCCTTATGCCTTACCCAGAGACAGTAGGTGGGCAGCACTTGCACCCATAATCCCAGCGCCCCTGATCCTGGCAGTGCAATGTTAACCAATGCCAGCCTCACACACTCTAGATCCAGTCACCTCTGAAAAACTCACTGGTGACTGCGTGAGGCTCTGGTGGGACATCTGGACACAGGGCGCCACAGAGGTCGCTGGAGAGGAGAGGAGAAAGATGGACCTGATGCTAGAACTGAACAAATAAGAACTTTTAAAAAGTATTATAAAATATCCCTAAGAAATTTATAAGTAAACTTAGAATAGCTCAAGAACAGACTATAGGCAAAATCTTAAAAAAAAACTATTCCTAGATATGTAAAGCAAATATCAAAAATAAAAATACATAGTTTTTAAAGATAGAGCAGCAAATTCTACTAAAGAAACTACAAGTGAAGTAAAACAAGCTAACACAAAGCACACAAAAAGAGCCATATGAAGCAACAAGACAGAAAGAGAAGAAAATGTCTGACAGCGATGAGACAGCACGGCAGGCCACGTATAACTTGAACAGTGTAGAAATTAGAAATCCCAGGAAAGAATACAAGAAAGGGAGAATGCAAAAATTACTTGAAAGAATAGCAACTGAGAACTATCCAAAGTTGGTGGAAAATATAAATTAAAATTTGTGCCCACCTAAATATATCCCAAATAAGATAAATATGCTAAAACCATTGTGTTAGTCAGCTTTCCCTTGCAGTAAGAAAATACATAACTAAGAAAATCAATGTGAAGATGGGCAGGTTTTGTTTTCTTTCTTTCATTCTCTCTCCCTCCTCCCTTTCTCCTTTTATCCCTTCCTCCCTTCCTCTCTTCCCTCCTCTCTCTCTCTTTCCCTTTCTCTTTCTCCCTCCTCCCTTCATCCCTTCCTCTTTCTTTCCCTTTCCTTCTCTCTCTCCCTTTCTTTCTCTCTCTCTTCCCTTTCTCTCTCTTTCTTTCTCTTTCTTTCTTTCTTTCTTTCTTTCTTTCTTTCTTTCTTTCTTTCTTTCTTTCTTCCTTTCTTCCTTTCTTTCTTTTTTCTTTCTTTCTTTCTGTTTTACTTCATGATCATTTGGCCTTCCTATTTCCAGACTTGTGGTGAGACAGAACTTCATAGAATGAATATGTGATAGAACAAAAGTGCTTCCATCATGGGGGTAGGAAACAGAACAGAAAAAGCTGGGAACAAGATATAACCTTTGATGCTGGGCATGGTGGCTCACGCCTGTAATCCCAGCACTCGGGAGGCAGAGACAGGAGGATTGCTGAGCTCGAGGTTTGCCTGGGCTCCATAGTGAGCTGAGGACCAGCCTGAACTACAAAGTGAGACCCTGTCTCAAAAATAAATAAATAAATAAATAAATAAATAAATAAAAAGATATAACCTTTGAGGACGCATGCTCGTTACCTCCTTTCTTCCATAAAGGCCTTACACCTTAAAGGTTCCATTATTTCTCAATAATACCATTGAATTATAATTCTATCAATGGATTAACCCTCTGATGAACTTAGAAGCCTCATATTCTGTTCATCTTCCAAAAAGCTGCACCTCTGAACCCCACTACATTCATCATAGGAACTCTTTTAGGACATTTCTATTCAAATCATAATGATCAGGACATCATAGTTACACTACACAGAAAATACTTAAAAGTCTAAATAAAACCAGGCTACAATAAGTAAGACCAGTTACTTCTCAGAATATAAAATCAATGTGAGAAATAATTATATTTTTATTTACTAGCAAAAGCAATTCAAAAAATATAGCTCACACAATCATACAAAGCTATAAATATCTAGGAACCTAACATTTTCTTAATAATATGTCATATATTAGTTGAGAATAATTTTAAGAGTACAAAACAGATGAATAGGTATATCATGTATATGGGTTGGAAGATTTAGTATTTTTCTGCAAATAATTACAAAGTCACTGAAACTTCAAGCACAAATACAGAAAGAGTTTTGTAGAAATTTTTAAGTTGTTACTATAATCTATATGCTGAAAGAAATGTTCCAGAAAAGCAAAAGGACGATAAAAGTTGGAGAACTTTGCATTACCTGATTTTAAGATTAACTATAGCATTATCAAGAGTATTAAAGATAGTAAGATTAATGCAACAGAACAGAGTCCCTCTATAGTCTTTATTTTTTTAATTGATTTTATTGGTGCATTTTAGATATACATTATGACCACAAGTGACATTAAGAATTTATACCAGTACATGACGTGACTTAATCCTCATGGTTCCAATTCCCCTATCCTCCCACACTCCCACCCCTATATACATAAGCTTTGTTTCCTTTTACCATCAATTTTTTTCTTTTCCTTCTTTACTTACCCCTACCTCCCTTTTCCCTTTGAATAACTTCTTACCATCTGTAGTCTTCTGTTTGAGAATAGCATCAACATACTTCAATGAAGAAAGTACAGCCTCTTTAATAAGTAGTGTAAAACCAACTGGATATCTCTATAGGAAATCAAACCCACTAAATCTTGGTGTATATATCACACATGATATATAAAAATTATCATGCTATGAAGTATAGTCTTAGATGTAAATATGAAACTTTTTCTTTTTTGGTACATTTCAAGTATATGTTATGATCACATTCATGCCTAGGGATTTGCACATGTACATAATATATCTTCATTCTTGTTTGTTTGGGCCCCATTCCTCTATCTTCACCCCTCACCCCTCCCTACTTACAAAAAGTTCACTTCCATTTTTTCCTTCTGGAAGTAAAGGTCCAAATGGGAGGAGGAAGGAAGGAGGAGAGCTGGGAGGTTGGAAAGAATGGAAAGGAAAAATAAATATGGAACTGTCTGTATAAAACACAGATGAACAGTCCTTGGCTTCCAGTGGCATAATACACTGATAAACCTATTCCACATTGAAAATACCACATAACAAAAATATATTTAATATACTTACTCACCATCTCAATTCAGTAAACTGTAGAGTATCATTTGTTTGTTTCCCTGTGACTGGATGGTGGGGGCTGGGTGCTGCCATTAGCCGACGCTGCTGGAATCATGAAAGAGTAGTCTATTGCATATCACTAGCCCAAGAATAGATAAATGCAAAATTTGAAGCACAATTTCTCCTGAATGCATCACTTTTGCACCATTATAAAGTGAAAAATTAATAAATTGAACTGTCACTTGGGGATTATCTGTTCAGTAAAGCGTAGCAAATTGGAAATAGGTGAAGGTTTTATTGTAAAAAAGAAAATAATCCATATACCATAACTAAAAATAATTTGAAATTAAACTGAAGTTAACCCAAATTTGAGCATCCTCTATTTCAAGAAGTACTGCTAATTAAAAAGCAAGTTATAAACTTCCTGATTCTAAGCCAACATGTAAAAAGCCTGGAGGTTGTCACCACCATTCTCCCAACAAGAAATGAAAATCAAAAAACTCTTCTCAGCTCAATCGGATAACTGAGGTCACAGAGCAAACAGCTGTCCTGCCAGAAAGAAACAGACAGACAAACATAATCACTACGTGCCTGGAGGAGAAAATTTCACTGGAAAAATGCTTAATGGGCAATTAAGTAATTGTTGGGAATAATTAAAACTCAAGAGATGAAACCCGCTGTGAATAAAACTGTAGGTGTGCCTGTATTTTTGTGAGTTACACATCCAGGAGCTCCACTACCTTGTCTCCAGCATAGGAGAAAAATCCTCTCGTGCTTCTTGGAGGGGGAGGTGAGCACTCTGTACATTCTATCCCGGTGGGCAGCGCAACTCGTGGGAGCAGGGGAGGTGCTCGCCAGGGCCCACAGGAGCTCCAACACAGGAGCGAACAAAACCCAGCTGAGGAAGTCGACCTGAAGCAGAGCCTATCTATCAGATAAAATCCACTAACTGGTGTGTTCGGAATCAGGAGTCGTGCTGTTTCTCGATCTGGCTGTACCTCAGGTTCAGTGAACACACCACAAAGGGAAAAGTTCATCTCGCCCTGAAGGAAGAAGCCAAGTATAGCAGCCACTTCTGGGCTGCAGAGAGGTGCCAGCTTAGCAGCCAACACCCAGTGCCCACCTGTCCTGACTGCTCCCATGGGAAAACGGGCCCCAGTGAACAAGATGTGTGCAAGAGGTGGCCTATCAGATCAGGTACTAAGGAAAATGCAAGTTTAAACATCACACCATCGGAGTGACTCACAAGACAGAGAGAAACACAGGACATGCTTTCGGGTAGAGACCTGGACCAATCCCTAAGGGATCTGTGACAGTGAAAACTGGCAGAAGCTTGGAGTGGCTCTGACCAGGGGCAGCAGGGCAGGCCTGCGACTCTCCCACAATCCCTTACGTGCTGCCAGGTTCTGTGTCCAGGAGTGCTCCCTCCCACTGCTTTCTAAACTCTACTGAGTTCCACATGAAGATCTCTCTTTCTCAGGGCCCTAAACATCAGTGGAGCCTCAGGCTGGGAAGAGACTCTGTGAAATTGATCAGCTGTGCTGTGGGAAACTGGGAGTGGAAAAACAACCCAAACCAGCCCCCAGAGAAGCTACTTCTTGCCAGTCCAGAAATCACTAAAATCCTGGGTCAGATTGAAACCCACAAAACACAAATAGGAAAAAGGGGCAGGGAAAAGCTGTTAGAATGATGCAGGACAAGGTAACGGCTGCCTTTTGATTACAGGAGACCCCTGAGGTTACCAGCCAGTGAAAGGGAGAGGAAAACTGGAAGGCAACTGCAGAGAGAAAAAGCAGGAAGATGAGACAAGGTGCAGCCAACAGTAGAGCTTTTGGGAGGCCTCAGCTAGGAGCTTAATATTTAAATGCCTACGAGTCAGTGCACAGAGCCCTAGCCACACGCCCACACCCTGCGAACACCAGAGATCGCTGTGTGTCTTTTTGTGTTTGTTTGTGTGTGTGTTTCTTCTTTATTTCTCCTGGTATTTGATATTTTGAGTTGTTGGCCTTTGTATACGTGTGTGTATGTGTGTGGTTATAGCTAGGTGTACACATTTTCTGCTGCTGTTTTAAAAGCATTCTATGGAGTAACATCACATATGCTCACTTCAAAGGCTGTTTCTGGATGTTACCTAACTTCATGTGACTGTTCAACAAAATCTCCTCTCTCACTTTCTATGTATAATATTATCCTCTCCATACTTTTCTTACTGTCTCCTTATCTTTTCCTACTTCTTAGCTCTTCCTCCTTATATCTAATTTTTTTTTCATTTTTCCTCACCCTCTTTTTTTTTTTTTTTTTTTTTTTTTGAGACAGGGTCTCGCTTTATAGTTCAGGCTGGCCCTGAGCTCACTATGTAGCCCAGGCAAGCCTCAAACTCAGCAATCCTCCTGTCTCTGCCTCCCGAGTGCTGGGATTACAGGCGTGAGCCACCACGCCCAGCACTGTGGTATGTGGTATTGATTGCTGGTGGGCGTGTGTCTCCATGCCCAACATTGTATGTGGTCACCGGGGATCGAACTTAGGACCTTGCGCTTGTGAGGCAGGCGCCAGAACTGCTGAGCTAACCCTCCGGCCCCTCACCCTCTTTTATTATTTCTCTTTTTGTACGTAAACTAAGATTAATCTAAATAGTACAGGATTAGTATCTTACATTAGGTTCCTCTCATCAAAGGTCGTTGCATAGGATGTCTAAAATTAAGGGTTCTATTATTTGGAGTCAATCTCCTTGTATCCTTTTCCAGTATCCACTTAAAGTCCTTCACTCAATTCTTTTCCTTCTTATACCCTTACAATTATTCCTACTCTTCCCTTTCTTTTCTTGTATATAAAACTTTTGTAAAATTTAACTTTTCCTTTTCTTCCATAGTGAATATGAAGTACATGCATTTATAATTGATTTTATGTTAATACTTCTTTCTGTACTTTCACAGTACTTTGCATTGACCTAACAGGTTTTCCTTCACCAAAGGTCATTGCTCACGTCTTCTAACACAATTAAAAATTGAATATAATCTCCAGAAAGACTTTCCACTTATAAATACCTCCTTCCCTCAGACTCCACACTTACCCTTTCAAACTCTCTCTTCCTACCCCCTTCTTTACTGGTATAAAAATTTCAAAACTACATCTTTTCTTTAGTTTGTCTGCTCTTGTTTCTCTTTGGTCTCCTGTTTTTCTGAATTTATTTTTTTTCTGGTTATTCTTTTTAATTCTTTTTTTTTCTTTCATCATCTGTTATCACCCACCTTTTTCTCTATTGCTAGTCCTTTGCATAACTGGATTTTTGGAAAAGCAGAAAATGCATTGAACTAGCTTTAAATTGATGTACAGTCAAAACAAAAACATGAATCATGAGAAAACAAGGCAATATGAAATCTCAAAATATTCATAACTCCTAAAAGCTGATCTGGTGGGTACAGAAACAAAGCAAGTTTCAGGCAAAGAACTGAAAAAATAGTTAATATTCTTGAAGAGACCCTAAAGAAACACATACTCAAATACACACATACTCAAATACACAAGGTGTTTAATTAGCTCAGAGAGAAATAAGCAAATAATGAATTTAATAAAGTGTTCAATGAGTTTAAAGAGAACACAAATAGATGAATGAGTTAAAGAAGACAAAGCAAGATATGAATGACTTCTTTAGTAAATGACTTGATATGAAAAAATAATCAGAGAAAATCCTGGAAATAAAAAAAAAACACATTTGAAAGTCATGGCAACACACATAATCAAGCAGAAGAATTTCAGAACTACTGATAAGGATGACATGGTACATCATTTTCTCAGTACATTAAAACAACTAGAAATTATGAAAAGTTGACTCAAGAGCTCCTAGAAGACTCTAAAGGAACTGACCCAAAACCTATAGTAATAAAAGATGAATGGAAAAGGATACTAATAGTATAAAATTTATTCAGCAAAATCATTGCCAAAAACTTTCCAAACTTGAAACACAAACTTGAAAGACTAGGAGAGGTTGGAGAGAAATTTTTCAAACCCTTGAAAATCTGTTGCCAACACAGATGACTGCAAAATTATACTTCACAATTGATGGAGTGTCAGGTGTGGTAGCACACACTTAAAATCCTAGCACTCAAGAGGCTGAGGCAGAAAGATTGCCTTGAGTTCGAGGCCATACATAGTGAGTTTGAGGTCAGCCTGAAGTATATAGGGCGACCCTCAAAACCAGAGGAAATAACAACCCCTTCATATTGATGGAGAAATAAACACATTCCACAACATGGAAAATCCAAATAAATTTTGACCTTAAAATCAGCATTTTTGAAATACTTTGGTACATTTTAAAGAGACAGCAAGGCCTACTTCACCCGAGACATTAAATGAAAGAATAACTCTATCTCAGAAAATAATCAAACAAAAAGAAAATCGAAGGAATCAGTACTGAAAAAAACAACAACAACATGCTGGGCGTGGTGGCTCATGCCTGTAATCCCAGCACTCGGGAGGCAGAAACAGGAGGATTGCTGAGTTCGAGGCTTGCCTGGGCTACATAGTGAGCTCAGAGCCAGCCTGAACTACAAAGCGAGACCCTGTCTCCAAAAAACAACAACAACAACAAAATGACAGGAATCAGTAATAAAGGTCATTGTGAATGGTCTTAACTGCCCCATCAGAAGACAAAGAATGTCTTTCCATTTCCTGATATCCTCTGATCTCCTGTTTCAGAGTGCTATAGTTTTCAGAGTAGAAGTCTTTCACCTCCTTTGTTAGATCGATTCCTAGTTATTTCACTTTTTTTTGGATACTATCATGAATGAAATTGTTCCTTTAATGTCCTTTCAGTGAGTCTGCTGTTCATGTGCAGGTAGGCTATTCATTTTTGAGTGCTGATTTTGTATCCACCTATTCTACTGAATGTGGCATTTCAGGTAGATTAGATCAAACAACAAAAACCCAACTATACACTGCCTGCCAAGACACAATCCACTCATAAAAACACACTGAAAATGAAAATATGCAAAATGATGGTCCATTCATTCTAAGCCTGAAAGCTAGCAGGTGAAGCTATATTCATTTCAGACGCTATAGACTTCAAAACAGAACTGATAGGGGATGGGGGTTTGTAGGGTGGGTAGGGGAATGAAAATAAATGAGAATTAAGCCTTGTCATATACTGATACAAATTTTCAATGTCGAGAGTGGTCATGATGTATATATAAAAAGTGCCTATTTCACAATAGTGCTACAAATTAAAAAACAGAACTGATTAGAAAGGACAAAAAAGGTCACTGCATTTGGAAAAGGAATAGTTTGCCAGGAAGAGACAACAATATGCTGATTTATGGCACAGTTGATTCCATAAAATGAAATCCTCAAGACATACAAGAACAGAAGTTTCCTAATACAATCACTTTGTGTGATTCTGATGCCTGACTTACAAGTACATATGTCAAAAAAGCAAACATATGACAAAAATTGAGCTGAAACAATTAAAAGTATCTAAAACATACCTATAGTGTGTTTCACCCAAGAATAAACATTCTTACCAGCTCATAGAACTTGAAACTGAACTAGGCCATAATTTAGGGCATAAATCACTTATAAATAAATCTCCAAACTGAAGAACTCTTGCATCTTATCAGATCACAATGAGTTGAAGTTGGAAATCAATAGCCAAAGAAAACAAAAACTATACAAAAATATAACAATTAAGTAATACATTCCAGAAGAATCAATGAATAACAGAAGAAATTAAAAAGTTTCTAGAATCAAATGACAAGGACAGTATAACATATTGAAACTTGTAGAAACCATGAAAGAAGTTCTAAGAGAAAAGTTTGTATCTGTGGAGTACCTACATTAGAAAAATAGAGCATTATAAAATAAATCACCTAATGATGGATGTCAGGATCCTAGTAAAACAGCAAGTCAAAACCAAAACTTGTGGAAGGAAAGAAGTTAAATATCAGAGTGGAAATCAATGAAATTTAGACTAAAAATATAAAGTTTCAAGTAATTAAAAAATTAGTTCTTTGAGATGATAAATATGATCAATGAACCCATAGCCAAACTTACTAATAGAAGGAAAAGGATCTTTATCAATACAACTAGAAATGAAAAAGTCAAAATGAAAAAAATACATTAACTAGAATATTATAAGAAATTTTATTTTAGAAACTTTTGTTCTAATAAATTAGAATCTGAAATAACAATAAATTTTTATATGCCTATGGCTAATGAAAATTGAACTAAGGAGATAAAACAAACCTTGAATAAATAAATAATAAAAATTGAAGCAGCATGCTATGAAAAAGTCCAAGAACTGATGAATTCATCACTGAATCTTACCAGAACTTCAGAGAAGAATTAATGCCAATAATTAAACTCTTCTATGCAATTGAAAGGGAAAGAACACTACCAGATCTATTTCTTGAAGACTAAATTACCCAGAAAACTGCACAAGGACTAAACAAAAAAGAAAAGTACAAGCCAATGTCTAATGAATTTAGACGCAAAAACTCTCAACAAGATGCTTGCAAAGATGACAGAACAAGTTATAAAAAAGTTAATTCTTTGTGACCAAATCAAGTAAATCTAGGGAAGCCAAGGTAGTACAACTTACATCAAAAGGTAAATATGATATCACATAAATATAATTAAGAATAAAAATCCATGATTATCTCAATAGACGCAGAAAATCTTTGGACAAAATCCACTACCTACTAATGACAAAAACCTTAATTAAAATATTATAGAAGGATGATCTTCAGATTGATAAAAACCATTTATTATAAAGTCACAGTCAATATTACAGTAGGTGGGGAAAAACAGAAAGCATTCTCCCTAAAATAAGCAACAAGACAAGGGTGTCCACTATACCACTCATGTTCAAAATAATCCTTGAAATTTTACCCAGAGAAATCAAAGAAGAGAGAAATTGATATGACTAGAAAATAAGTCAAACTACATTTACTTCTAAATTACATAATTTTTCATAAAAGACCCTCAAAATTCCCCACAAGAAGACATGTAGAGCTAATAAATTCAGCAAACTGATAGACCACAAAATCCATGCACAAAAGCAACAGTGTTCCTGCATACCAA
>PVIC010021425.1:0-28594 GCA_004025085.1 Thryonomys swinderianus
TGTGGTATATATAGTACTGATTGCTTGTGGGCATGAGTCACCACGCCCAGTATTGTTGTATGTGGTTGCCAGGAGTGAACTCAGGATTTTGAGTTTGCTAGGCAGGCACCGGAACCACTGAGCTAAATCTCTGGCTATAGTTTTTGTAATTTAGGTTGATAATCCACTTTAAATCAATTTTTGCATATGTTGTGAGGCAGGGTCAAAATTTCTTTATTTCTCCTATGTAGACATTAATAGGAAGTCCTGCCTCTCATCCCCTCACAGTAACACAGATTTCACAATGTACAGATCAAAATACCTTTATGAGACATCTAGAATTCAAATGAGAGTTTATAGTACCCTCAGACAAGCACAGAGATGCAAATGGTGCATTGAGATTGATCCTGCATCCTGAGTCTTGGGGATGGTGGAATTTTCAGTATTTCTACCCTCCAGTAATGGGAAACCTTCAATAGTCTGGTCTCACTAGACAGGTTCCAGCTCCAAATATAGTCCCTGAGCAATAGCAAAGAGGCATTAAAGACGCTATATGTAACCAACACTGAAGTAGGATTGCAGAGGGGACATCATGGTGGGGTGGTGGGAAGTCAGACGGATGGGTAGTAAACACTAAGAAATTGAAATGTTTAATAGCTGTCTGGTTTGGGAGCATATTCCTTAATCTCTCTTAGCTCTACTTCATGGTCTATGAACTGGAAATAACACTCATATCACATAGTAGCTATGAGCCTTACATAAGTTATCAAATGTCCAGTAAATGGGACTTGTACACTGTACTTGCTGGTAGTCTTTCTGCCCTCCCCCCACTTCTATCAGGCCTTTTAGGGTTACCTTCTTTAACTGACCACTAGGTGGTGTGAGCCTCAGAGGTACTGAGTCCCAGAGCTGCCCTCTGAATGCCCCACTGGAGGCCTTTATAGTCCAAAAAGGGGTGGTTAATAATTTGCTAAAGGAAGATATCCTCTTCCCACACCAACTTCTTTGTGGCCTATCACCATTCTTGGTATCCTGATCATCAATTCAGAAAATTCTCCTTGACTCTCCACTCTTTTGGTTATATTTCCAATCGGAGCACTTGAAGCTAAGGAGCTCATTAAGCACAGAGAAAGAGAAGACCCTGAGGCAGATTGAATAATAAGTGGCCTCAGAGAAATTCAGGGAAAAAAGATGCTTATAGTTGCTTCCCTTCCCTACCAGGAAGGTCCCCAGTCCTGGCACTCCTGCCAACTTCCCTGTGAAGAGCTGAATGGAGGGCTGGGTTACAGCCCCATTGGTAGAGCATTTTTTCAGTTTGTGGTGGGGCCTGGATTACATTTCTGGCACTCAAAGAGAAAAAGACCTGAATGATACAAAGAAGAAGAAGACACCATCTCTGTCCTTAAAGAGTTTATGGTCTAATGGTAGACATAGAACTCTCAAAATTAAGTGCTAAACTCTGGATATGGGGTTATCTTGAGTACAAATTTTGAAGAGGCCGGGCGTGGTGGCTCACGCCTGTAATCCCAGCACTCGGGAGGCAGAGGCAGGAGGATTGCTGAGTTCAAGGCTTGCCTGGACTACATAGTGAGCTCAGAGCCAGCCTGAAGTACAAAGCGAGACCCTGTCTCAAAAAAACAAAAAACAAAAACAAAAACAAATTTTGAAGAGATGAGCAGAGCAAGAACAATGGAAGAGCTTTTCTGCGGAGGATAGAGGAGTTAGGGGAACAGAATAATTAAAAGCTCAGACAGAAATATGCATTCTCTCTTCTCAGAGAGACTCCTGCAGCAGTACATATACTAAAAACAATCCAAGGGCCAAACCAACCCGAGAGTGGAGCACTTAAGCAAGGAGATTCCAAGTGGTCAATATAAAGTGTGAACTGGATGTGTACATACAGTGTGGGAAGGGATCAAGATAAGTTAATTGAAAAAAGCAAGGTGTAAGAGTATATATTGTATGAACTCACTGGTGGTTTTCAAGGATATGCACTTACATTGTAGGTTGTTTAAATGGGAAAAACCCAAAAAACAAAAAACAAAACAAAAAACATGGGCCAGAGATTTAGCTCAGTGGTTCTGGCGCCTGCCTAGCAAGAGCAAGGTCCTGAATTGGATCCCAGTAACCACAAACAACAATACTCACGCCTGCCAGCAATCAGTACCACATACCCAATGCCAGGTGTGGTGGCTCATGCCTATAATCCCAACACTCAGGAGGCAGAGGCAGGAGGATTGCTGAGTTTGAGTCTTGCCTGAGCAGCATAGTGAGCTCAGGGGCAATCTGAACTATAAAGCGAGACCCTGTCTCAAAACCCCCCCCCAAAAATAAAAATAAGTCAAACAAAACAAAACCTCCTGAAAGAATCCTTAAGGAACTACTAGTAGTAGCTATGCTGATGGGGCTGGAGAATGGGAGCACGGAGCACCATAAGTTTGATTAGACTTCCAACCTCTGAGATTTTAAAAAACTAATTATTATTATTACATTTGCAATGAAAAGTTAATAAAAATAAATACACATTCAGAATATAGGAGGTGTTCAGAGGTAGTAAGTAAAATGCAAATGTCAATATGTTGGGTGAAACCAGATTTTGGGAGGCCATTTTGGGAGAAGAGTTCATATTTGATTCAGTTATTTACAAACATCCAGTAGAGTTCTGTTGGCACGGAAGAGACAGAGGAAAAGTAATTTTAGGAAAATTCACCTATGTAAGTAAGGTAGTCCAGAAGCAGAGCCCCTCATTGCCCCGTCAGGCTGATACATCTTTTTTGCAAAGTTGCATGAGTAGAGTTTCAATTGGATTTTACTTTGACCGCATTATGAGAAGGGGTCCTGGCAGAAACCTTGCAGCCATCCATTAAAAACATTTGCTGCTGGGCCGGAGATTTAGCTCAGTAGTTCTGGCGCCTGCCTCGCAAGAATAAGGCCCTGAGTTCGATCCCGGTAACCACAAACAACGCTGGGCGTGGTGACTCACACCCACCAGCGATCAATACCACATACCACAGTGCCGGGTGTGGTGACTCACACCTGTGATTCCAGCACTCTGAGAAGCAGAAGCAGGAGGATTGCTGAGTTCGAGGCTTGCCTGGGCTACATAGTGAGCTGAGGGCCAGCCTGAACTACAAAGCGAGACCCTGTCTCAAAAAAAAAAAAAGTCCAGTAAGATCCCACTCCTGCTGGAAGATATCTTATGACGTGGAAATGAAAAAAATTCTGAGATATATTTCAAAGTGGGGAAAAATGTCAGGCCTTAAGCACAGGTTGCCAAGACTGGATACAAGAATGAAAGATTCTCTCACATTGGCCAAAAGTCTGAGGTTTCTGCCCTGGGAGACTAAAACAGGGGTCTGTGACCCTGAGCAAAGAGAACCAGGACAAAGCTCTGCTTTGGTGGGAAGGTCCAGTTCACTGCCATTAACAGTCAAGTTCTCCCCTGCTGCCTTTTTGGCCAGGGGCAGACTGAAGTGGAGACTCGGTATCTTCCCTGACTAGAGCTAAAGAGGAAGGTGGTTGGTGCTGACACCCTTCATTTCTAAGGTCCACCTCTGGCGGACAAAGTTGCCTGCTGGGCTGCCTGAACCCTGACTCCAGACACCAACGGTGCAGTCTTTAAACTGTGCTCAGAAGGGGGCAGTGGCCAGAAGCACATTCGCCGGCTCCTGGGGACCGCCTTCTGGACTCCGAGTACCTTTCCAGTGCGGGCTGAGTCTGGGGACAAAGGTCCAGCACTCAGCAGACCTTCCCTCAAAACTGAGGCCTGGAAGCGGAGGTTTAGAGTCCCCACCTTATTCCAAATCCCTGTTGCTCGGAATCCAAAATCCTGACTTGGTAGGAAGCCAATCAGAAGGTATAAAAAGCAACACGCACACGCACACGCACACACACACAAATAATAAATGAGTCCTGACCTCTTGGGGCAAAATAGGTTGCCCTTGCTCAACCCCACCCGCTGGTGACTCACCTCCCTCCGAAGCAGGGCCTGCCCCTCCCGCGCCCGGTGCCAGGAGAGGAGGGCGGGGCGGGACTGAGGTGGGCTCCATCCCCAGTCCCGGCGGGCGGGCAAGCTCCAGCGTGTCCCCGCGGGTGCCCTGTTTACACCAGCCCCGGAGCGCGGGGGGGCGGGCCCTCGTGGCACCTCCTCCACCCCGCCCCGCCACCTCAGGCCCCAGCCCCAATCCCGGTCCTGCAGTCTCCGAATCAAAGCTCAGCCTTTCCCTGCGGACTGGTGGCCCCTGCCCCCACCCTGGGCGGCGGAGACACAGTCAGGGTTCCCCGAGGAAACCGTGCTTCTGCCCGGACACTGGCTCCCGGGACCCTGAAATCCTAGGGTCTGTCACCGAGTTCCACGAAGAGCGCCCGCTCTCCCTGCCCACAGCCCCATCCCACCCTAGAACCCCTCAGCTCGGGAGTGTAACGGTGGGAGGACCTGAGCAAGGGGGAGGGTGCCCCGGGCCCCAGACCCACTGGCGGACCCTCAGGACTCCCACTCCGTGCGATCGCTTCACGCAACTCCAAAGCTCGTCGCGACTCCGACTCCCCCTCCCAGGGCAGCGCGCCAAACCGACGCATGCGCACTCACCGGACTGCCGCGTAGCTCCCCCCCCCACTTTTTTCTTTCCCCGCCCCTTCCCTCCCTCCCAGTCCCTTCCCTCTCCCCCTTCGGCCCCCCCGCGGCACTTCAGTCCGGGGAACAGCGGTGCGAGCTCCAGGCCCGTGCACTGAGGAGGCGGAAACGAGGGGAGCCCCCAGAGCTCCGTCAGGCCCCTTCCAAAAGCTCCCCCACCCGGTCCACGCCCCCCACCCCCCACCCCGCCTTCTCCCAATTGTGCATTTTTGCAGCCGGAGGCGGCTCCGAGATGGGGCTTTGAGCTTCGCCTGGGGAGGGAAAGAGGAGCCAGGAGTAAAGCTGGGGGTGAAGGATTTGGGTTTGGGGGCAGGGAGCGCACCCCCATCAGCAGGCCCTTCCCAAGGGGCTCAGAACTACCTCTTCACCCACGACCCTGGTGCGTTTTGCCGAAGGAAAGAATAATAGAGAAGCGGGGTAGAGGAAGATAAAAGGGGACCCCCCAGTTGGGGGGGGGGCGAGGGAGAGAAGTGGCAGGACCAGGGGGGAGGCGGTTGCTGCTTGCATCAGACCACACCATGCTGACCCCGCCGCCGCCGCCGCTGCTGCTGCTGCTGCTGCTGCTGCCCTCGCTCTCAGCTCTGGTCGCGGCCGCTATAGATGGTGAGTGAGATTCCGCGGCCCCCTGGACCCCTGGGGGATCCCGTCCCCAGCCCCCACTCCTGCGTACGGATGAGGAAGGGAGACGTGGGAGGGGGTGCCTTTTGTTATCCCAGTCCAGCTGACACAGCAGCGGCCTGACTGGGGGCGGGGATGGGGGTCTGATTTGGAAGATGGGGGCCCTGGGCAAATGATGGTTCTGGACCCCAGCCTAGACAAAGATCAAAGGCTTGACTAGGGAGAAGAGGGTTCCCCTTTCTCTGATCCTGGGATCCAGAGGCCTTCTCTTTCTATGTCGTGTTGGGGAGGGCCTCTGCTTCCCCTACATCCTCCACCCTCCTGCCTCCCCCCCATCTGAATTGTGAAGGAATCCGGATTTGCAATGTAGGGCTGCAAAAGGGGGTGGGGGGTTGCAGTGGCCTCTCAAGGCTCCGAGGGGAAGCCAGGCCAGGGGTGGCCTGCTGAGCAGAGGGCAGGCTGGCCTGACAAGCCTGTGGGTGGGGAGAGGGAGGGCCCCCTGCTTGGATGTAGAATCGGCCCAGGAGCTCAGCTTGAAGGCCTGGGTCCAAGATCCAGGGCTGTCTCGTGGGTCCCCAAGTGGGCTCTGCCCTCTCTTACGGCCTCTGTCATTACCCACGTAGGGGTGTTTTGGGGGATGAGGAGGGGGTGACGATACTATGTGACTCTGAATTTTCCTTCGTAATCCCTGAGAGCCCTGGGATGAAGAAAATGTCAGATGTCATCTTTGGGGAAGGGGACTGGAGAGTGGCCTGGAATGCTGGGCAGGAGGGAGGAAAGGTTCCTCCCCCACTTCTGGCTTGAGCACGGTTCCGGCTGGAAGGAGAGTTGGAGGTTGGATAGGGGTTATGACTGTGCCCCCACTCCATCTGCTCCTTTAACCTCCCTCCACGCCACTCACATATACTGCTGCAGAGTTAGGCTTGGGCTAAAACTCTGTCCTTTTGGAAAAATGGGGTGTCTTTCTCCCCTTTTAATGTCAGCTAGTTTTCTTTTTACTTGTGAGTCACTGGTTTAAACCTTGACCGAGCTTTAGACTGGGGTCATGAGGTTGGGTTGGGCTGGGTTAGGGATGGGACCTCTGCCCTGTCACCAAGGCACGAGGAAGTCTCATTCCATCATGCTCCCATTCTCTGTCTGCTAGATCTTGCCAGGCTGGAATAAGAAAAGTTTTTCTCTGAAACCAAATTATCTATCCCTCTCCCCTTTCCCTAAGTCGCTCCAGTTGGGGGAGGAGGGCCAGAGGATCAGAAAGCAGCTGTACCCAGAAAAACAGTTTGTTCAGTGGTCCTTAATCATGCATTCTGGGGACTGCCCACACCCCCCCCCCCATTTATCTTTCAGAGAGAACGAAAGAGGTTCTGCCCTGAAAATCTCCAGACTACCCACGCAGCTATCCCCTGCCTTTCACTGCCTCCATTATCAGGTCCCTTCCTCTTGCTCTCAGCCCTGTGGAGAGAGAGAGGGGAAACCGAGGCAGAGAGATTAAGGTGCAGCTACTTCTGGCAGGGAAAGAAAAAAATGTTGGGGGAAAAGTAGCTCCATCAGGAGGCCCACAAAGGAAGGTGGGTGGAGTTAGAAGCAAAGAGTCTCAGATAAGAGCAAAAGAGATCACCAGCCCAGGCAGGATCGGGCCCAGGGAGCCTTACTCTCTTATCCCAGATGGGCCCTGATTGCCGCATGTTGATTCACAGTGATTGCGTGAGGAAGACTGAACAAGTTCCCTTTAACTATACCCCTACTCTTTCTGAAAACCACCCTTCTCACCTGTGTATTTCCAGCTCAGACCAAACCACTAAGAGGACCCCTCCCAGACACACGCCACTATCCCTCCCCTGGGAGTGGGAACATGAAGACTCCGGAGCATAGGAAAGGAATTTTGTAGAAATGTAGATTCCATTCTATCCAGCGGCAATCCCTTATCTATGTTCCTGGTTCTTACTTCCAGGTCCAATGAACTTCCTCTGTTTTCCAGAGAAGGAAAATTTGCCCAGGTTACCTGATATATTGAATTCCTCCAGCTGTCACAGCCTCGGCTCCCTTCTCTCCGTGCGAGAGGACTGGGGCCTTTCCCACCTCTTTCTGCCATCTCTTCTGTGTCTGAAACTGCTCCCCAGGGGCTGGTTCTTTTGGGGGAAAATTGTCACTCCCCCCACTAGACAAAATTTAGTGTACTGTACATGCTAATGGGGAAGATGGCGAAAGATGAGATGGGGTTGGGAGGAGGAATCATTGAGATCCCTACTGAGGTTAAAGAATATTTTGTTTTGCAGTGGAGAAGACACCTCCACAGAAAGGGTTCAGGGAAGAAGGCTGACCTCTCTCTCTTCTCCCCTCTCCACACGCCCCCTTGAGCTGGGGTATTACTAGTTATTGGAGCAGGTGAATAACTGAAATAAATTATGAGGCTAGAAGTCAGCCTCCTGACCGTGTTAGACAAGGTTCCAAACTCCATTCTCCCTGCTCAGACCAGACCCTAAATATTAATTAGTACCTTGCATGCTAACAAGCAGGGATATGTAAGAAATTTATTTGAGGCTTATTTTGATGTTTAGGGCTGTTTTGCAAACCTTTTTCTTCCGATCTTGTTTCATTTTCTCCAGTTTTCAAAACTATCATCAGTATGACAGTTTTCATATTATCATCATTATTTGTTATTTTTACCTTTGACTATTCCCTATCATTAGGCCTCCTGGAGTTGTTAGCCAGGGCATTAGCCAAAGTCAAATCCGGTCCAGACTCCCTACTCTTCAAAACTCCTTCCTGGGCTAGGGTTTCAGTTCAGTGGTAAAGTATAGCTTAGCCTTCAGTTCAACGCCCAACACACCGAACTAAACCCTCATCCTTACCTTTGGGAAGTCCTTCCTTCCTGAAGTCTCACCGTCTTTTCTACTGCTGCAGTCTCAGCCTTGCACGTCAAAGCCTAAAGCCAGCCAGGGATTTAGCTCAGTGGTTCTGGTGCCTGCTTCACAAGTGCAAGGTCAAGAGATCCATTCTTGGTACCAAAAAATAAAAAAGGCCTATACTGAATGTTTAGGGCTAGAGATTTAGCTTTGGTTTTGCTGCCTGCCTCTAAAGCACAAGGTCCTGAGTTTCATCCCCAGTACCAAAAAAAAAAAAAAAGCCCAAAGCCTACAAAACCTCCCCAGTGTTCTCTCTGTGGACCCTCCCTGCCATTTGGACTGCCCACCCTTCAAGTGTTCTAGCTGGCAGAGAGGTAAAGGAGGACTCAGTACTCAGTGTCCTTGGGTAGTTGCTTGCTGAGACCGTGAAAGGGTCCCTGACATGGTGGGGTTCCCTGCGAGCCCCAAGGAACTTGGTCCTGCCCCCTTGTGTTCTATCCCAGATTTTGGAGCAGTTAGCAGGATTCTGCTTTGTTTGGAGAAGGAAGCAGTTGACTCTGGAGTGTTTCCGGTGCTGTGGCCTCTGGCACCAGTGTAAAGCCTCCCTGAGAAGGGGCAGAGGTTGTAGGAGAGGTGGCAGTTGCCCCTTCTCGCAGCTGAGATGAGATCTTTCCCGGGCCGTGTGTGGCTTCCTTCCTCCACCCTCCAGGTCTGGAGCCCACCCCTAGTCTCTGTCTCCCTCAGGTCAGACACTGGGAACGCTCTGACTCTGTGCCCCGGGCCAAACTATATGCTGCCTCCGCCCTACTCTGAGTCTCAGTGGGGTAGCTATTCTCGAGTTCATCCTAGGACAACTGTCACCATCTTGGCAACCTCTGGGCTGAACCCCTTCCTGTCTCTTTTGCCTGTCTGCTTTCCTTTCTGTCTGTCTGTCTGTCTGCTTGCTGCCATTTGAGGGTGTTGTCTCTTATTTTCCTATCCTCTGTGGCATTTTCTGCCTGGACTCTGTCCTGTTATTTGTCTTACTTTCTTCTGACTGTCTCTGTTTACTTCATCCAGGCCTGCTGGTATCCCAGACACTGGCAGGGAGGGGAGTCCTCCCTGGGCTTTTCCCCCTTATTCCCTAGTTACCCCTTACCATTTGGAAGTTAATCTTCCCCTCCCTCTCCAGACCCAGACCATCTAGTACCATGCTGCAAGTTCCCCTTCCATTTTTCTTCAGATTCCTCTCTACTTTTGCTTCACTACTTCTGAGAATAAGTTGTAGAAAGAATGTTTCTGGAAGAAACTTGATGCCCATTAGGGGGTAAAAAAGGTTTTTCAGAAGGACGGAAGGTTAGACTTCAGGCAGAACTTCCTCCTGACAAGAGACTGAGAACTGGAGGGAGATGTAGGAAGGAGGTCAAGAGCTGGGAGATTTTACTTCTGGTGAGCATAGGCCATGTGGGGGGCGGGCAGGAGCAAGGGCTTATAATGGCCTGCTGAGAGATATGCTGACCTTTGCCAGCTTTTGAGGGGACTAGATTTTATTTGTGGGTAAAGAAAAAGATGATTGAGAGGTCAGGGGTCAGGCTAATATCCTGCTGAGTCAATATTGACTCAGGGTAGAAGGGGGGACCCTTCTCCTCCTCTGACAGTTCACACCACCTTCTGTCCATCTGTCCAGGCCACAGAGCAGAGGCCCAGACTCAGGAATGACAAAAATGTGTCTGAGTCTCACTGAGCGGCAGAAGGAGCCACCCGGTAACACCCAAAATACATAAAATTTGGTGAAAAGCTCTCCATTTGGGTCTGGGAGGCCCTTGCTGCCACCCCCAAGTCTGAAAGTGTAAATTCCTGCAGGCTTTGACCCTAGCCCTCTGTGTCTGTCCCTTCCATGTACTACGCGGCTCCCCTTAGAACACATCCCCCACCCATCTCGGACAGGAGCCTATCTGTCCCTCCACCATGTCAAAGCTGGGACAGGGCCCCAGGGTCTCATGCTGTTCTTGCCTCTTTTCTCCGCGTCCTCCCAGAAGCACCATCCTTGGCGCCCCATCGGGTATTGAGAGGTGGGTCTCCTCCTCTGAAGGAGGGTCCGGGCAGCTGGACTTTTCTGCCTCCCTTCCCTTCCCCACGCCCCACGTCGCAGAGTGGGACAGAGGATGACAGCCAAGGATCAAGCAGGGCAGGGGGGTCTGTGTTGTGTCTGGACACACACCCAACCCCACACCTCCTGTCCTGGCTCCAGTTTGGTGGCCCTGGGGGCCGTGGCTGGGCCAGACGCCTGGGTTGGAGGGGGTGGGCAGGGTGTTGGCCAAGTTAGCATGGCGGTCACATTCATCTCCGGGCAAAGCTGAGAACAGACGGCCCCTGTGTCCTGGTGTTCTTCCTGGAACCTCGCTCGCTCTCCTCCCTCTCTTAGTCCTCTTCTTCTTCTCCTTCTTACCTCACCCCTCTTCTGTCCCATTTTTGTCTATCTCTGTCACCTCTGTACCCTCCTCTTAGAGGGGCCCTGAAGGCCTCCCCCTACTAACCCATCTCCCCATTCCCAGCACCGGAGAACTGGCATTGTCCCTGCCCTTCTCTTCTAAATTAAGTTCCAAGAGCTCAGTTACTCTTTGTTCCTCAGTTTCCACATCTGTAAGATGGGGTTTTCGAGGCACCCACCTCTGCAAGGTTGTGAGGATCTCAAATGAGTTAATGGAGAGATCTGTGATCACGTTCAGTGGTGACCATGTGAAGAATATAACCTCGGGTTGTGAGGTAGAGGGAGGAGCCTGTTGTTGCCTCCAAGCTTAGGGCAATATTGTTTTCCCATCTGAACTGCAGGCCACAGAGGTAGGTTTTCTGGGTGTAAATTCAGATGCGGAAGGCTCGGCTAAGGGGTGTGGGGTTGGCTTTGCCTGTAAGCAGATTATAAGTTTCCACCTCCACCCCCACCCCAGCTCGGAGGAGGCTTCCCTTGGCTATGGAGACTGCCCCAAAGTAGGTTATGTGTTTCTTTCCTCCCCTCTCCCCCTGAAGGAAATCAAAGACAGGCCTCAGCCTTCTCACTGAATATTCCTGGGGCTTTCTCCACCCTTGGGGACAGGAGGGAAGTCCTTTCACTTATCTGTCCACGATCCTTGCGCCACCCCCAGCCCTCAGGAGGTGTGTGCCCACACCAGGCCTCCACCCTGGGCCAGAGGAGATACTGCTTTGGGCAGGGGCTGAGTCCTCCTCTTCCTTTCACTTGCCCCATCCCCCACTCCCCTCTCCGAAAGAGCACATCTGGTTTGTGAATCTCTCATTCCAGCTTTCGGAGTTTGCCAGCTGCTGTTTCCTCTGTCGAGTTCAGGCCAAAAATGGGGGTGGGGGCCAGTGGGGGGACTCTGTAAGGCCAAAGGAGGGGGAACCATGACTGGGATGTGGAATGGAAGGGAGGTTAGAGTGACCAACCCGTAACCTCCAGCCCTGGCTGTAAATTCTGTAGAGGGCCGGGGGCACAAATGAAATCCCAGGAGGGGGAGGAAAGAAGTGTCATGGAGCTGCGGGCAGCATGGGGGTCCATTTCTGGGCTCCAAACAGCCTTTGAGTCCCGTTGCAGCCCCCTCTCCCCCCTCAGGCCGCCTGGCTGGCCAGGGGAAGCGTTGGTTCTCCGGCATGCTAACTAGGCTGCCGGGCTGTGTTCCCCGGGAAGACCTCACAGCTGGCCCAGTGGGGCAGTGAACTCAGCATTATCCACCTCTTCAAGGGGCCTTTATTCCCAGCTGGGGTGGGGGCAGGAGGGGGCTCTGGGGGGCCTGGCCAGGCCGTCCTTGATGTGTTTCCTGAACTTGGCTCTGGTTCTGCCAGGCCTGAGTGCAGTCCCCTCTGCCAGGGATGGGGGTGACTGAGGGAAGATGTCGCAGTGTGACCCCAAGACTTCCTCCCTCCCTCAGAGCCCTGACACACTTTCCTTACACTTCCATCTCTGCCCCATTTGAGTTAGCTGTTCGCGACTGTCTTCGTCAGGGGCTGTGGCTGCTGAGGGGCAGAGGGGGAGTAAGGCCCTTCCTGGCACCTGAGTGCCTGGTACAATGCCTGGCAGGCACAGGGATGGCCTTCAGTTTGTGCCTGCAGAACGGACATGGACTTAACACAGGCAAAGGAAAACGAGATGAGGAACCAGGAGACTGGGAACCTGGTCCTGGGTGAGGGCTCAGGACCACCCTGGAGGATGTGGGGATGGGGGGTGGAGTTGTTCTCAGCCTCTTTCTGGAGTAGGAGACTGGTATGAACTGCACTGATTAAGAGCCTAAAGTCAGCTGAACTGAGTCGAGTCCTGGTTTTGTCACTTGCCAGTGATGGCCCCAGGCAAGTGTGGCCCATTTTCTTCCTCTGGGAAATGATGGTATGAGTGGTCCCTATGTTGTCAGCCTGTGGAGTGGATTAGAGAAGATGATGCGTGGAAAGAACTGGCTTACCACAGTTCCTAGCATGTACTAAGCCCTCAGTAATAAGAGTTGGCAGTTACCATTCTAACCCTTCTGTGAGAGAAAAATAAAGAAGAGTGGGGGAGGACTAGGAGGTCCCAGATGCAGTAATCACACAGGTTTGGGGCAAAACTAACTGCTACAAGTCATGCCTGCCACCCCCACCTCTGTTCTCTATCGGTGCCACCCTGAGCGATCTCTCAGTGCCTCCACCAAAGACTCCTATGGGAAGTCTCCCCTAAACGCCAATCAGTAAAGGGGCTGTTTCTTTAGAAAATGGAGGTAGCAGCCAGGGTGTCTGCCCTGCCCAGCACCTCCTGTCCCTCTGCAGATGCCATCTCTGTGCTTTTCTGTGTGCCAAGGGTACCCCCTATACATGGTTCCCATCTGGAGTTAGAGAGGGCCAGCACTCAGCCACTAGTGGGAGTCAAAGGAAAATGAAGAAAAAAACTCAGCAAAAGCCGATTCCACACGCACACCATTGTCACTGTTAGTCAGTAAAGCCTCGGATATTAGTGTGTGGTCAAAGTGACAAGAGCAGCATGGGATTTGACCCTGAAGGGGGAGGAGAGGCACACTGGTCTGCAGACTTGGGGGTGGGGGTGGGGGTAAACCCCTGCTCGCATCCCTCCCCTTCCTGCCATGGCTACACAGTGTCCAGTAGCCAGGCACGTGGATGATAGCTAGAACTGGACCAGGTAGCGACTAACAGTGGGGAAGGAAGGGGACTCGGTCCTAGTGAGCTTTGGGGCTTCGGAGTTCATTTATATTTCCTTTTTTGTTCTGTGCCCGCAGCCCCTAAGACTTGCAGCCCCAAGCAGTTTGCCTGCAGAGACCAAATCACCTGTATCTCAAAGGGCTGGCGGTGTGATGGCGAGAGGGACTGCCCAGATGGCTCCGATGAGGCCCCTGAGATTTGTAAGTACCTTTTCTGGGTCCCTCTTCCCAAATCCTTGACATTTCTTTCCTTTGGCAGATGTTTGAGATAGGGCAGGTACTCTCTAGCCTGGTGTGGACCTTGCTCTGTGGCTATATTTGCCCATGACACAGCTAAAACTGTCCTCACCCCCTCCGGTGTCCAGCACTCTGCCTGGCGTGCATAGGAATGACACCTGGGGATTTCTCCCTGGACTGCAACACCCCTGAGCCTGTTGGGGATTGTGTCCTCTGGGCTGTGGCTTTGCCAGAGGGGATGGCTTGGTGGCCCTTCCTCTTCTTCCCAGTTTTGAGCCTCTTGGACCCTTGATGAGTGGCCTCCAGGTCCTCCTAGGTGCATCTCTGTCCTTAGACTCTCGGGCCAAAGGCCAGGGTCCTGCTCAGCCTCTGTACCAGAGGCCCCACCCCTGCGCATTTCCCGCTATCCCCGCCTTTCCCTGCCCCCTATAAATGGTGTAATCAGAGGCAGCTGTTTAAACTGGGAGAAAGGTCCCCGCCCAGTCTGCACCCTGCCAGTACAGGGGTGGAGGACTCGCTGGCGGAACCCCAGTCCTGGACAGTTGGCAGAGTCTTGGGGGGTCTCCACCTTCAGCACCGATGCTTGAGTAAGGCTAGGTGACCCTTTCTTCCATAACTCTCCGTTCTTTCTCCTGGGCTTTATACTGCTCCAGTTCTAACCCATGTCCCCTCCCACCTAAATCTACATTTACTAGGGGTAATTTTTTTTTTTTTTTTTGCTTTTTGAGACAGTGTCTCGCTTTGTAGTTCAGGCCGGCCCTGAGCTCACTGTGGTGCCCAGGCAAGCCGCCATGAACTCAGCAATCCTCCTGTCTCTGCCTCCCGAGTGCTGGGATTACAGGCGTGAGCCACCACATCCGGCATTGTGGTATATGTGGTGTTGATTGTTGGTGGGCGTTTCTCCACGCCCAGCATTATATGTGGTTACCAAGGATTGAACTCAGGACCTTGCGCTTGCGAGGCAGGCGCAGGAACCACTGAGCTAACCCTCTGGCTCCTTACTAGGGGTAATTTTAAAACCAGAAAAGAAGCCATCAGTTCTCTCAGCCTCACCCTGCCCTGGAGGGGTGGGCCGGGAGTATTTGTCCTGGAGTCTTCTCTGGTCTGATGCTACCACCTCTATATCCTGTTTCTGACCCTTGGGTGTTAGGACTAGAGAAAGCCATGCAGATGGCCCAGATCTGTCTCTTTTTGTTCACTTTTTTCTTTAGTTTGGTGCATATCCCACCTTCTATACATCCCTAGATCACGTCAATTCATGCACACTCCTGGACTCATAATAGATAATGCACACACACACCTGCACTAACCTCCCCATCCCTACTCTGACAAAGGCTCAGACATGCTGGCATAGTTGGGCCAGTTCTCACAGTGGATAGACACACACCCTACACTCTGAGGCACATACATACCCGCCTCTTACACAAACCCTCACCCAACAGCATGACCCACCACACTCCCACGCTCACTTGTGCATGCGGCCTCCTCCAGCCCCGGTGGGTCTGCATGGACACATGTACAGTCACCCTTCCTCCCGGCAGCTCTGGAGAACCAGAGACATCACCAGTTGGCCATGAGATTTGACTGTTCCCAAACAGGCGCTGCCTGGGGTTGGCAATCTAGAACACTGCTGTCTAATAGAAATGTATTGAAAGTCACATATGCAAATTTGAAATTTTCTAGTTCCCACACTAAAAAAGAAACCAAATTAATTTTCATAATTTATCCAGTATATCCAAAGTATTATTTCAATATGTTACCCATAGAAAATTTATCAGAGGAACTAGGGATTTAGCTCAAGTGGTACCACACCTACCTTGGAAGCACAAGGGACCGAGTTCATTCCCCGGTACCACCAAAAAAAAAAAAAAAAGAAAATTTATCAGAAATCTTTGGCCCTTTTTGTATTAAATCAAAATCCAGTGTGTTTTTATAGTTAGTTTGAGGCAGTCACATTTCAGATGCTGGATAGCCACATATGTGGCTGGTGCAATCCTAGAAGATTTGGCACTACTCTCCATGCCCTGGGGAGCTATGGAAAGGAAATAATTCTTTATCCTTTGACTTTCTCTCTGCCATGGTCTCAGCTAAACACAACCTTCTCCTCTGACCACAGCCTGCCTCCTAAGTGCAGAGTGCTGAGGGTTTAGCGTCCATAGGCATTGGACATTAGGAGAGTAGGCCCTTTGCTGCAAGTCTAATTTTTCCCTCCACCTACTGTCAGATGTGTGCGGCTGCTGGTGAGAAAGGTGGGTGAAAGCGTAGGGCAGTGGTGGGGAACCTGCACCATGCGTGCCGCAGCCAGCTGTGTGTTATTGGCACTTGGTATCACTGCTCTAGGAGCTGACAGATCTAATGAGCATCTGAGACTTCTGCACAGTGCTGGGGTCAGAAACCACAGACTCGGTTTATCCCACCCCCACCCTCAGTAAAAGATGGCCAGACAGCCATCAGAGCCAACTTGGTCATACCAACTATTCCATCTCCCTCCAGGTCCACAGAGTAAGGCCCAGCGATGCCAGCCGAATGAGCACAATTGCCTGGGCACTGAACTCTGTGTTCCCATGTCCCGCCTCTGCAATGGGGTCCAGGACTGTGTGGATGGCTCAGATGAGGGGCCCCACTGCCGAGGTAAGGACTGTCTCACACCCCATTCCTGGTAGCTTCATGAGCTCTTTGCCTGACATCTGTTGGGGTGGGAGGCCTTCCACTCAAGGAATGTTCTTCCTTGCACCGTCAGTGGGGATGAGGCCTTATCCTGCTCCCCAGACTTGCCATCAGTTGGCACGTGACACTGGTGAACCCCTGGGTTTGGAGCTTGATCAAACAAGTGTCCTGACCTGGCACTTCCCTCTGGCTGAGTGTGCTTTTTCCAGACACCAGTTTCTCATCTGTAAAATGAGAAATCAGTATTTCTATACTTTCTGGTATGAATAGTGGAGTCCTTTCTTCCAAAGGATCTAAATCCTGGTGCTGTGGTTGAATCTGGGGTTAGTAGGATCTAGAGTTTTGTTTACCTGCCACCCCCCCACCCCAGTGTCCTGGAAGAATCCCCAGAAACTGCATGTCTTGCGGGCCCCAAAATCTACTTCCTTGGGGGCCTGTACTTTCAGAGGTGGTTGATGGGAAAGCCCTCCAGTGTGAGGAGGGAACATTACAGGGTAAGTCAAACTTCTTCCTATCTGTGGCTTAGCTCACCAGCTCTGCAGTCTCCCTGTGGGCCATCACTGAGGAAAACTCAGAGAATCAGGAGGTGACAGAGCCTCAGACCTGTCTGCCACGGAATAGTGTCCTGAGGTCTGGGCCTGGAGCAGGCACCCTAAGAGAGATTCTTGGCAAGGGCCTGGGGGTGGGATAATCACAGGGTGAGAGGTGGAGCCATCTTGTCTTGTGCCATACACGCGTCAGAAAACATCTGCCTGTGGGAGGAGACACATCTGGATCCTTTCACTCAGGCAGGGAGTGTGGAGGAAGGGAGTTTTGGAAGATTTTTCTCCTTTCTTTTGGTTGATTTTTGTCTGAAGCTCCTGGAAAAGGATGCAGAAGGGGTTGACTTCAGTTACCACCCATACCTCTTCCCGGCAGACTGTGTGTCTACAAGTTTACTTCTGTCTGAATAAGTTCTCAGTTGTGAAAGAAAGAACCTGGAAAATCTAGAGTTTGAACTTCCTTCTCTGCTTCTACGCGAAGTTAGGTCTCCTTACCCTGTTTCCAGAAGAGAAACTTTTTTAGGTTTTCTAGAACAAACCATATTTTCCCTCTTAGGGAAGGGCTGGAAGACAGCACATTTGAGCTCTTAGGTGGAAGTGGAGAAGAGAAAGAATTACTGGGACCTGGCCCCCCATCTCAACTCTTCCTGGCAGGCTTAGTGCCTTAAACGCCTTAACATCTCAACCACTCTCTCTCTTGGGGGGAGTGGGGGTGTGAGACAGCCGGACAAAAGGGTCTTTGTGGCCCAGCTGCCTGGCCCCACGAAAGTCCATTAATTGGGTCGCTGGTCTGGGGGGGCTCTCCTACCTCTCCCTTCTCCTGTCTCACTCCCTTCTGTCTCCCCTGTGGAAGTGGGTCAGTGGCAGAAGGAAGATTGGAAAAGGATCCTGCGGGAACTAGTTTTGCTCCTTCTCTCCACCCTTCACCTGGACCTTGGGCCTTCTCTCGGGGGACCCAGGGGCACAAGGGACAGGTCGAAGGTGTGCTTCTAGGTCAGAGCTGGAGACAGACTTGAATCCATACCGGTTACTCACCTTCACCCAAAGCTGACTTTGTAATCTGTGGGCTATGCAGATAACAGGCTGTGAAAGGGATAAGTCTCATTGTATCTTCTTCCTGTTGACCCTGACAGAGTACCAGAACCCTATGGGGACACAGGTAGTTCGGAGCAGCCAGAGCCGGGAGAGGTGGTTCTAAGCTGAAGTTGGCTGTGTGACAATGAGCCAATCTCAGGGCTTCTCTGGGCATCAGTTTCCTCATTTGCAAAATACAGTCCATGCTTCCTAAGTCCTGTCCGTTTTCCTCTTGGACAATGTTGCCCTTCCTTTGAAGTCAAATTTGAAGACTGACAGGAGCTGAGGGATAGCTGCTGTCGGAGGGCGCTGCTGGGCCTGGAGGCCTGAGCGCGTGTCTCTCCTGCCCCCACACAGAGCTCCGAGGCAACTGCTCCCGGCTGGGCTGCCAGCACCAGTGTGTGCCCACACTCACCGGGCCCACCTGCTACTGCAACAGCAGCTTTCAGCTGCAGGCTGATGGGAAGACCTGCAAAGGTATGTTAACGAGTGCTTGCGTGCACGTGTGTGCCGCTGGAGGCCAGAAGGTGGGGGGATGAGAAGGAAGGTGCAGGAGAAGCTCCAGGGCATGGTTAGGAACGCCAGCCATTGCTTTCATCAGACTTCGAAGAATGTATATTACTATAAATTGTCGGTAAATTTTTTTATAAAAAATGAAAGCATTAGAGGTATATCTGGTTTCCTTTGACAGCTTCTTTTCAGTTCTGGTCCCTTTCCCATCTCTCTGGATGTCAACTGTGCTATCCATGTGTTGCCTCTCTTTGTAGACCCTCTTGTGCATTTGTGTACGTGGACTCGTGGAAAGTCTAATTGAAAGTGTTTCTTGTGACTGTATGTGTGATCTTGTTTGCATAAAGAGGACCATATTGTAGGTATCGTTTACAATGTTTTTTTGCTTCTCAGTATGTTCCAGAGATGTTTCTCCCTGTTAATGTAGAGATCTACCTCGTTCTTTTAAAAACCACGGTGACGTACAACTACTACCACAGTTTACTTGGCCATCTTCCTATTGATGACTAAGATGTTCCTAATTTTTCTCTGTCACAAACAATGCAAACTTTTGTGCTTTGAATTTGCCTCCCTCGAGACCTTGCGTAAGTGTCACCTTCTCTGAGCCGTTGTGCTGGCCACTCTTAAGTTACACATTGTCCACTACTTGCATTCTCTGTTCCCCTTCTCTAATCTGTTTTTCAGCTCTGGGGATGGAATCTAAGGCCTGTGTACACTAGGCAAACACTCTTCTTACTGAGCTACCCCCAGCCCCTCTTTGCCTGATTATTTTTTTTTTCAATAGCTCCAGTTATTTTTCATTACACTAGCACCTGTAACGTGAACTTTACTAACAATATTTAATTTACTATTCAAATATAAGTTTCTGGAGGACAACAGTGTGGATCTGTTTTAAAGTTACTGGGGCATCTCCCATAGCCGCTACATAAATGCTCAACAAATCTTCTCTACAGCGTTTACGGTGGCACACACCTATAATCCCAGTGATTTCGGAGGAGAATCACAAGTTTGAGGTCAGCCTGGCCAGTGTATCAAGACTCGGTGTCTAAACGGGGACTGGGGTGGGAATGTCAGTCAGTGGTTGAGCCCTGTGTACTATGCAGGAGGCCCTGGGCTCAATCTCAGGTACCACTACCAAAAAAAAAAAAAAAAAATATAGGTTTCTGAATGAATGGATGATATATGCACATGTGTGATGATTCTCTAGAGCATTTGCCGGGCAATAAGGTTAGCACATTTCACACTATAAGAGATTCTGCCAAAGTGTCCTTCAAAGTAGGTATAAGGACATATGGTGGCATCTGAGGGCACCCACATTCCTGCCCGCATTACACTGGAAATGACCGCACCCTTGTCCTTTCCCTGGCAGACTTTGACGAGTGCTCCGTGTACGGCACCTGCAGCCAGCTGTGCACCAACACAGATGGCTCCTTCACTTGCGGCTGTGTGGAAGGCTACCTGCTGCAACCTGACAACCGCTCCTGCAAGGCGAAGAATGGTGGGTGGGGCTGCCTGTGACTTCAGTGCCAAGCACCCTCAGTGCAGTTCCCTGATGGGGAGTGGCCTGAAAAAGCCCAGGGCCCCAGCTCCACTGACCCTTCTCTGCCCCATCCTCAGAGCCAGTAGACCGGCCTCCCGTGCTGCTGATCGCCAACTCCCAGAACATCCTAGCTACATACCTGAGTGGGGCCCAGGTGTCTACCATCACACCTACCAGCACGAGGCAGACCACAGCCATGGACTTCAGCTATGCCAATGAGACCGTATGCTGGGTCCACGTTGGGGACAGTGCCGCCCAGACACAGCTAAAGTGTGCCCGAATGCCAGGCCTGAAGGGCTTTGTGGATGAGCACACCATCAACATCTCCCTCAGCTTACACCGTGAGTCACCCACTCCTAGCTCAGAGAGCAGGGGAGGGAAGGGGAGATGGGTGAGAGGGACCCTGGCTGGAGTAGAGGGAGTAGGGGCTTAGACAGGATGGTACCTGTCTGGGGCAGGAGCCCACTAAAGGTATCCCTGGCTGAGGCTGAGGCTGAGGCTGAGCTGAGGCAAAGGCCTGGATACTGTGTTGCCTCTTTGGGGCAAGGTCAGAGCCACAGCTTTGCTTCCTCTTTGAGCTGCCTGTAGTTGGCTCTTGCATTTCTAGCTCTGGCTGAAGGAAGTCTCAGGGGAGAAGTGAGGGTTGGAGGGGCAATAAATGATCAGTCTCTAGAGACTGGGGCTGTCCTATCTCTGGGAGGGGAGAGTGCTGATTAGACCACAGAGGAGCTAATCCACACAGCCGGAGCCAAGGCTAGGGATGCAAGAGACTGGGGCCGGGGAAAACCCTGCGGAGTGTGCCTGAGGGCAGAGGAGCCCGGGCCTGGCTAGGTTCTTTCATTTCCCTTGAGGATGTGACCAGAAAGGACTTCTTCTGCAGGACAGAAGAAGGGGTGTCACAGGATGGGCCACGTACATGGTTGGGTGTAGATACGCTGCCTGGTGTAGTCTTGCTCTTCTCAGATGCCGTTACACAAACAAACACAAGCAGCCCTAGAGTTGACATCTGATGTCATCACATTTCCATGAAATGCCCCACAGGGCTGAGGGGAAGAACCGGGCCCTGACTGATCTGCCCCACCTCCTAGGCTAACTGTTTACGACCTTGAGTAAACCAGAATTCTTTGTCTCTGCCGAGGTTTCCTAATCTGCATAGTGGGTTTTAGCTTGTCTGTCCAAATCAGATTAATTGAAGGGAAAGCTGGTTGACAGTAGTAAATAAAGGACCATTTACATAAGATTTAATATCGTGAACGTTCAGCCTCTCTAGAATGTGCTTTGTATTTTTTAGGTGCTCAGGATCAAACCCAGGCCCTCTTGCATGCTAAATGTATGCTCTCCTACTGAGCTGCATCTCAGACTCTCTAGACCTTTGAGTTCTTTTATTCAGTTCTGTGATGATCCCCACAGAGAAAGGAAGATCCTGCGAGGTGGCGAGGAGTACACTCTGGGAGAGCAAAAGGGGTCTCTGGGGGCAATTGGAGACCAGAGGAGCTCCTCATTCTGCAGCCTCATGATGGGGTTCAGCCTCTAGCTCCTCCAGAGCACCCTGGACACTATCTCTGGGCTGTAGCACCCAAGGCTCACCTGTGATTGGATGTGGGGTCCTACTTTTGGTGCTGAGTGGGGGGCTGCCAAGTTCTTGAGGGACTGGCGGCTCAAGGAACTCTATAGCAGATAGGGTGGGGTTGGGGCAGACCTCATAAGACAGCTGCGTCTCCAACCCAGTCCCTTGTGCATTGCTTACCGGCAGTCCTGGCTGGGCAGGTGTGTCCCGCAGTGTCCCCTCCAGCCCGGGTGGGTGGGTAACTGTTGGCTGTTCTGTCAAGAACCTTTTCAACTGCGGCTCTGATCTGGTCTCCTCTCTTGACTCCCCACTGAAAGGCAAGCAGTAACCTCAGGCAAACACCCATCCCTTGGCAAACAGACTTGCCTTGCCTCTTAGTCTACTAGATCCGATGGGCCCCGCTGGGGCAGAGTCCAGGAGTCTGGAAGAGACCAGGGTTCTAGAGGGAAATGGGGTGAATGAGTGGGTTCCTCTTACCTCAGCTCCTGTTCCCTCCTCCTTGCCCTGCCCCCACCCCACACCCCTGACGCCAGAATGTCTGGCTGTCACCCTGAGGATGGTTGTTTTGCTCTCATCCCACAAACTAATTATGGGGCCCTGAGCTGAGGATGTCGAAGTGTCTCTCCCTAGCACCCTCCCCCGTCCCCGTCCCTCGCTCGTGCCCTCCCCAGGAGGAGGTTACCCTGGAGTGAGGTGACTGGGCCGTGCACTCACCTGCTCAGTAGGCTGCTGCCCTGTAATTAACTCCCCTAGAGAAGGAAGGAAAAGGCTGCTGCTTTCTCCTGCCTTTTCTGTGCTCTGGGGTGGCCCTCCTTGCCGTCACCCCCTCCTTTCCCGTGACTGTGACCTCTGTAGAGCCCTGGTCTGAGGCCTGTACAGAAGGATGAGTCTGAGAGTTGAGAAGTATTGGAGCCAGAGAGGCCAGGCTGCTAAGAGGAGAAGAAGGAGCCTCCCCCAGAGAAAGTTCTGGAAACAGAAATAGAATAGAAAGAAGGAAGGAGGCCAGGAAGTGAGCCTGGCTCACACAGGTCTAGGGGTGCGGGAGCCAGACCTTCTCTGGATCCTCAGAGCCTCCAAGGGCCCCTCCAGGGCTCTGCGGTAGATGCGCCCCTTTCTTTCCTCAGCTGGGGCCTGTGCTGCTGACTCGTCTCCCCCCTCGGCCTCAATGGCCTGGGTCAGGTGGGTCATCTCTTCCCTCCACCTGGGGTTGGATCCAGTGTCCACCCTCCGTTGTCCAGTGGGCTGGGGACTTAGGAGGCCCCAAGTTCGTGCCTGGAGAGCGTGGTCACAGGAGCAGAGGAAAAGGGAAGACCTTGGCAAGCGCTGAGGCTACCCCTTGGTTTGCAGTATTTCTTTTCCCAAAGTGGCTGATCTTAACTTGAAGGGCACATAGACAAGCTCATTGTTGCGGTTGTTATGTTTTTATTTGATACTTTTATTAGGAAACTCCTATAACTGGCATAGCAAGCCTATGATTTCATAGATTATTTAGGATGCAACAAAATAAGAAAAGTGAGCTGATTTAAAGAAACACAAAGTAAATAACCGAGTGAGCTACAGGTACACGTGGCAAGTATTTTGCAAGTGTTGTACAAGACTGAAATTCTGGAAACTGAGGCCCTGACGAGTTGTAGTCCTCATAGTTCCAGAGCCAGGACCCAGCCTGCCCCCGAAACCCCCACCACTGACCTCTTTCAAGGGAGCTCTGGGGGCTCTGCCTCCTGCATAGCTGTTCCTGGATTGGGCTGCTGGTCACATCTGGGGACCTGTGCTCCCCGCCCAGCCGCCCCAGCCCTGTGTTTCCTCTGCTGGGCTCCTCTCACTTGTTCTCCGCAGCCCTCAGGATATTTCCACTGTAGGCAGCACGGGGCTTGACTGCAGGAGTGGGGCCCTGGGAAGGTGGGAGTGCGGTGAGGGGAGGTCCTGAGCTTGCAAATTGAGGCCTGGAAGGAGACAGTCTGCAAAAATCCCTTAGAAGCGTTGGACACTGTGTGAGAGGACAGACCGAGGATCTCGGGGATCCTGGTTTTCCCCTCTCTGCTCTGTGCTGCGTGGGGAAGAATGAGGTGGGAAGGCTCAGAAAAGGTCCCTCAAGCTAGAGGCAGTAAGGTTGCGAAACGGGTCCCCAAGTCCAGCTGGCCAACTTCACTTTTCCCTCCCTCTTCTTTTTTTTTGGTGTATGTGTTTTTAAAATCACAACAGGAAATAGGGTAGTGATTTGTACAGGAGGGAGGCCAAGAAGGGGCAGACAAGCATTCCCACAGAGTCTGTGACGAAGTAGAAAAGGGAGCTGTCTCCCCACTGCAGTGGGCACCCCAGGCCTCTCAGCACCCCCTACACAGCACTTCTGAAGTGAAAGTCCCCCCTTCTTTGGCCTTTCTGACCCACAGGATGTCAGAGTGCTGGGGGCTGCAGGGGATTGCAGCCTCCCTACTCTTTGGCCCTCAACCCCTGCACTGTGGCACTCTGGCCCCAATTCCCTTTCCAATTTCCTAATCATCCAGCAGCCCTTTCGCTCCTCCTTTCCCAGCCAGGGCCAGCCCTGTGTCTCCCGGCCGGGATCCAGCCCTGTCCTCTCCTCCCCCGCTGTCTCCTTGAAGTTGCCTCTCCACCCAGCCTGCCCCCAGCACTCTCCTCCTTGTTTTCAAGCCAAAGGAAGTAACTTAACCAAGACAGACATGTTTCAGAGCCCAGCAAGGGTTTTTCAAAAGACCCTAAGGCAGAGGAGCAGAACCTGGGCATCTCCTCCCTGGGACCCAGGACAGAATGTTTCTGGGGATCTAAAGCAGGCAGGGGAAGGGAGCGGAGCGTCAGCCCTGGAAGTGTAAGCAGAGGCAGGAACAGGACTCAGAGGGAAAAGCTCACACAACCAACCAAGCTCCAGTCTGGCTGGTGGAACAAGGAAGAGCTGAAGTGAGGGTCTGGCAGTAAACAGGAGTGCCAGGACGTGTCGTTCGCATAGCTTGTGCTAGCCTGTCCCACAGTCTTTTCCTCCACCTTTGAAGTCCCCAGATTTAATCGGCCCTCCTGCGCCTTTGGGTGAGGTCCCTGAGTGGCACCACCCTCCCCACCGTCCTAAGTGATGTCCCAGCCGTAGGACAACAGAGCAAGGACTGAGCATTCAGTAAGCATCCGATAAACAAGTCGATACAAGTGTTTCAGGTGTCTGGAACAGGGATGAACAGCAGTGCTCCGCTCTCCTACCGTCTGCAGTCAGACAAACAGGCCGTGATGAAGTGGCTTCTGAGGCCAGTGAAGCTTGTAACAGGGAGAGCTCCTTCCAGTAAGGAAAACTTCCATCAGGAAGAGCTCTTTCCCACAGGGAAGGTTCCCTCCAGTAAGGAGAGCTCTTTCCCGTAGAGCTCCTTCCCACAGGGAGAGTCCCTGCCCATAGGAAGCGCTTCCTCTGGAAGCCTGAGCTGGTCAGCGGTGATAGCAGCTGTGGCTCCCAGGTCCCTGCCTAGAAAGCCCACTTCCCCGAGAAGGCCCAGACGTTGGGTAGAGGCACAGAGAGCAGTTTGGTAGAAAAGGATGAGGTTGCTGGCAAAGTCTGTGGTCGGTGAGAGGGAGGCTGTGGCATGAACAATAGATCCCATGTGTGGAGTGTATATTATGTGCCAGGCCCTGTGCTAAGTGCTGTTACTGCACCATGCCATTTTACAGATGAAGAAACAAAGACAGCAGTATTGAGTAACTTGCCCATAGTCCCATAGCTGGAAGATGACAGAACTGGAATTCAGACCAAGGCTGCCAGGGGCCAGACCCCAGCTGGATTCAGGGAAGAGCAGAGCAGTGGAGCTGGGCGTGGGTTCCTGGAATAAGGGTCAGAGTCCGGTGTCTTCCCTAGGGAGGTGGCAGAGGTGGAAAGGGACTGTCCTTCCCCATCCAGGGGAAGAAGATCTGGTACCTAATCGTACAATCTTTGAGTGTGTAGCTGTGTCGGGAGGTATTTTCTTAGGATGTAAAGCCCCCTCCCCTCCCCCAGATTTCCTTATTTTCAAGAAATTGACTGGAATCCTTAGTTAAAGCTCTAGTTATTTCTGGGAAAGCAGCAGCTATTTAGGAAATACCTCTTGATGGAGGTCTCTGATGATGGAGCTGTGTGTCGTGCAGCCTGTTGAGCGCTGGGCAGGGGCTGGCCACATGGCTCAGCACTTACAAACACACATCGCAGGTCTATTCTGGGGCCTGGAACTGAAAGTCCTTTGCAACATCACAGGCAGACTGTGACCTCCCCTCTGACTCACATCCCCTTCCCAACTCCCTAACCTCACTCTTGCTGCTACAGTGCTCAACTTCTTGGCCCCTAGGCCCCTGCCGAACTCCTCCTTCTACACAGGGGCCCTTTTCCTCCCTTGGAGTTGAGATTCTCCTGAGGACTGGAGCTCTAGCCAGGGCACCTGGGGCAGGTCATTCCAGAAGGCTGAGCCCCAAGGGACAGAGGGCTCTAGGTTTGTGGAGTCTGAGTACTCAGGTCCTCAGGCCAACACGATAGGGCAATGAGGAGTAGCCCAGAGACACCACTGCCCTCGGGGAGGAGGAAGGGTAGCCCTCTGATCTGACCCCGTCTGTGTATGAAGGCTATAGAGTAGTGGCTCTGTGTGTGTGTGTGTGTGTGTGTGCGCGCGCGTGTGCGTGCGTGCGCATGCAGAGGAATCTGAACTTCAGGAGAGAGGAAAATAATGTGGTGGAGGGGGTTGGATAACAAAAGATTTTTGCTTACAACTAATAGTCTCCAGCTGCAAAAATACCAAAGGAGAGGCCAGGCAGGCTCCAGTTCTTGCCAACTCCTCACCGGCCTGCTGAGTGGGGCCCTGCCTGGCCTGTGGGGAGGTGGAAGAGGAGACCAGCCCGAGGTAAATATCTGGGGGCCAGGACCATCTCTGCCTTTCTTCCCGGAAACAGGAGGAAATCCAGGCTGGGAGGGAGGTGCTCGGGTCACCCACATGCCAAGGCTTGGGGGATGCTTGTGGTGCAGCACCTAGGACGGGGGCATCAGCTCTCTGCAGGTTTCTTCCTCCGCCCCTGTTGCCAAAGGAAGGGTGGATGGGGGAGCAGAAGCCGGGTGTTGCCAGCCCCAGGCTGGGCAGTGACTCAGGGAAGCCTCAGGAAGTTGGAAAGGACATATGCGCCAGCTGGTGCTGGCAAAACAGCTTTGACTGATGAAGTTCCCTTACATGCCAGCAGCCCCCAGACCCCTGCCGTGCCCACCAAGTAAAGGGCACACAGCCCTGTTTGACTTGCAGCCACCCTGCCGGCTGCCTGAGCTGCGGGCAGGTCCCTGCTCTGGGACTTCAGCTTCCTTTGGAACGAAGCTGGCAGCATTCATTTTAATCTGGTTTCTCTGTGGTAACAGTTTGTGGGGCCGTTTGGTCACCTTAACCCTTGCACTGGGCCCTCTTCCGCCACAGCCTCGCTACTCCACTCTTTCTCCCCAGGATAGGCCGGTATATTAGGGCCCACAGGAAAAAGTGGCTGGGAGTGAGGATGCATCTGTATTTCCACGAGTAGTAGGTCATTCCTATGACCCTTTTCTCCAGTTGTCTCAGGTGATGGGGTTTATCAGAGGAGATGTGGAGAGGAAACTAGTTCAGTGAGGCCTCCAATTGGCTCTTTCCCTTCCTCCCCCAGCCTCAGTCCTGTGACTGTGAGTCAGTGACCCGCTAGCCAAGTTCCTTGGGAGCCTGTTCCAGTTCCCCTGCCCCCCAGCCCCGCTGTTAGGAAATAGCCCCTGAATCCTTCTGGGGATGGGGGGATTAGGAAAGACTTGAGTAAACCCCAAGTCATTATACCTGTATTTGTGGGAAGGCAGAATAATCCCTACTGGGTTGAGTGTGGGGTAAGTTTTAGCCAAAGGCAGGCAGTTCAAAGATTCTTTTACCTGTTGAGAAAACTGGTGGAGGTGCCATTAAAGGCAAGAATCCCAAAAAGTCACTCCCTTAGGAATTTCCTGCTTTGTAAGATATGATGACCTCTGACAGTGGAGGGCCCGTGTGAAGCAAGGAGTTCTGGAGAGGGGTCTAGAGGAGGCCAGCAGAGTTCTTGTCCCCAGACCTCCTGCCTCTTTTGATTCCCCTCTTCCCAGTCTGTCCCACTCCTCCTTTCTCTTCCATAACTGTGGCTTTGACTGAGTATGGGCTGTTTCCTCCCTTCTTCCCCTACTCCCACCTTCCCGAAGCCCTCTTTCCAAGCCATTTCTCAGTCCACCTCTAGGACTCTTCTCCTGGACTCTCCTCCAGCCCTGTGTCTTACTCCCCTTTCTTCTGACCTTCCTTAAGAAATGAGGATATTGGGTAAATAGGAGCTTGGAAGAGTCAGAATTTGTTCCATGGTAGTGTTCCCCATATGCCACCACAAACCTTCCCTTTTAGATCCCTGCAGATTCTATACTTTGGAATATTTATTCTCCCCAGCTGAGTTTATTGATGTATATCCTGCTTTTCCATTTGTAAAATGTGTGTGACATGTATGGCTTCTATTTAGTATGAGATAACTATTCAATGCTTCTATTTAGTATGAGGTAACCATTACAACAGTAAGTGGATAAAAGTCCAGCAAGAAGCAAAGATATGTCATATTTTAGTTAGCCTGAGTACTCTTATCTCAAGTAAAAGTAGATTTTTAAAAAATGAAATACTGGGGCCGAAGGGTTACCTCAGTGGTTCTGGCACCTGCCTCACAAGCGCAAGGTCCTGAGTTCGATCTAGTAACCACACACAATGCTGGGCGTGGAGATTCACGCCCACCAACAATACCACATACCACAGTGCCGGGCGTGGTGGCTCATGCCTGTCATCCCAGCACTCGGGAGGCAGAGGCAGGAGGATTGCTGAGTTCGAGGCTTGTCTGGGCTACATAGTGAGCTCAGGGCCAACCTGAACTACAAAGCGAGACCCTGTCTCAAAAAAAAAAAAGAAAAAAGAAAAAAAGAAATACTGGGCCGGAGATTTAGCTCAGTGGTTCCAGTGCCTGCCTCGCAAGCGCAAGGTCCTGATTTCGATCCTGGTAACCACATAGAATGCTGGGCGTGGAGACTCACGCCCACCAGCAATCAATACCACATATCACAGTGCTGGGCGTGGTGGCTCACGCCTGTTATCCCAGCATTTAGGAGGCAGAGGTATGAGGATTGCTGAGTTTGAGGCTTGCCTGGGCTACATAGGGAGCTCAGGGCCAGCCGGAACTACAAAGCGAGACCCTGTCTCAAAAAAAAAAAAAAGAAATACTGGGG
>PVIC010021426.1:0-16225 GCA_004025085.1 Thryonomys swinderianus
GAAGTGGCTCTGCCCAATTACAGTTGCCCTGGAACAGAACCCCCGGGAGAAGCGTGAGCATAGTAAAGTCTCAGGGCAAACTCGGCGTCACCGGAGAGCTTCTCAGCAGTGCGCCCTTGGAGACTCCGCCAGCCACTCCTGGGCATGTGGCGCGACTATTCATTCCTATGGCCAGGTGATTCCATGTGTGTCAAGTTTGAAAACCGTTTCTCTTGGGCAAACTTCCTGCACGAGGCCAGATAGTACATATCCTAGGCTTTGTGCCATCATAACCAGTAGATCATGCAGGCCAGGCATGCAGAGCTCACTGTGGCCCTTTGTCAGTGTTCCCATCCTGGGCAAGCCCCCCCCACCCCGGGTATGCCCCCCCCACCCCGGGTACAGACAGGAGATGAGAATACAGAGGGACGTCTCTGCCCTGATCAGGTTAAGTCCTGTGGAAGACTGGGGGATTTCACAGGTGTAAGCAGCATCTGTCACCAGTGGACTCCAAGTTAATCAAACAACCGATCATCCCAGTGGACCTGACACAGTCAAGTGGCTCTTCAGAAACAGTTTTAAGGTTAGAGATAGAGGCCTTGGAGAGGCCCCTTGCGGGCACCAAAGGTGAAACAAATTGCCATGTTGTGCAAGGGTCCCTGGAGAGAGCAGGGGGCGACCTCCAGGCAACAGCCAGACAATGGACTCTTTGTCCTACAACCACAGGGACAAATTCTGAAAGAGCTGGGAGAGCCCCTGAGCCTCAGGAGGCCCCAGTCCCAGCTAAAGCTTGGTTTCAGCCTGGTGGCCCCCTGGGTGCTCGCCGGCTGGGCCACCCCTCACTCCTGATCCATGGACTGCGAGGGGGTAGCAGTGTGTATCATGATTTGTTGTGCAGCAATGGAACACTAATAAGTGTGGCTGCGTTCTGATATGACTTCACAGAAGTGGGCAGTGGATGGGTTTGGTCTAGTTGCTGAGCCCTGTCCCAGGGGTGGTGAGGCTTGTGCAGACAAACTGTTAAAACCCCAAGACCTAGATCACACATTCAAGGAGCCAAGAGGCGAGGCTCACAAATGCCGCCAGAGGAGCACCTCCCTGGTGCTCTGGTCAGCACGTGAGCCTCCATGATGAGAGAAATGAGGATGGTGGTACCTACTTCTTCCGGGCTCAGGGCTTGGCTCATCCTTTCATAACTGGCAATTCACTTGTAAATCATGATGTGTTGAAATACTGTGCAGCCACTAAATTAGATCAAGTTCTATATATTAATAATATGGAGCCAACTCCAGAATATACGGTCATTTCCATTTTTGTTAAAAATGGAAACAATACATAAGAAACTTCTGTATTTCTTATGCTTCTTGGATACTGGAGATGGGAACCAGGAGTGACTCACCTTATCATATGTGCTATGTCAGTTAACTACTGCTGCACAACAGTCCTGAACACAGCAGCCTAAAGAGTGTTCCACATTTATGATCTCATAATTTCTGGGTCATCATCTGAGGACAGCGTGGGTGGGTGGCACAGACTCCGGGTCTCAGCCTGGAAAGAAAAGCATCCAGAGACCAAAAGCTCAGCCAGTCTTAATACCTGGGTGCCAGGAGAGGGACTGAAGCACCCGAGAAAAGCTGGCACCTTCTCGGGACTCTGATTTTTGTTGCCCTGTCTCGGGAGATCTCCATTTCCATACTTCTGATTTCTTCTTGACAGGTCCCCAGAGGACTTTGGTACATTATAGATCCAGCTGTCTCTCCTGTTGTCCTTTCTAGATCTTCCGCTGCCCGCTCAAGCCTCTCCCATGCTCCCTGGGGTCAGGCTGGCCCAGAAGCACAACTGTTGGTTGGAAATTGCAGTATTTGGTACTAGTTGGAAAAGGGGCCACATCCAGTGCTCACTTATATATTTGGCCAGGACCATCCTATGCCAGCCTGAGATCTGCCTTAAATGATTTAGTCAAAGGTCAGATGTGCAGTGAGGGAGAGAAGAGGGGGACTTCAGAAACCCACTGCTTGGGAGCAAGGACTTGGCCCATGTGAGACCTTATCTTAGTCAGCTGAACTGCATTAACCAAACACCAGGCAGCAGACTTCTATTTCTCCCAGTTCTGGGAGGTGGGAGTCCAATATCCCAGCCCTGGCAGACTCAGATTCGATGTCTAATGGAAACCTGGTTATTTCAGCCATCATTTGGCTGCAACCTCACGTGGTGGAAGAGGTGAACAAGCTCTCTAGAACATCTTTTATAAGGGCACTAACCTCACTCTCAGGTGCTCCATCGCCACCAATCTCTTCCCAAGGCCTCATCTTCTAATACATCACCTTGGAGTTTATGTCAGGCTGGAGGAGGCACAAACATCTGGGCCATGTGATAAAAATTCCCAAGACAGGGGCCAGAGACTTAGCTCAGTGGTTTCGGTGCCTGCCTGTCAAGCGCAAGGTCCCTGGTTTGATCCCTGGTTACCACATACAATACCGGGCATGGTGACTCACATCCACCAGCAATCAGTACCATACACCACAGTGCCAGACATGGTGGCTCACACCTGTCCTCCCATCATTTGGGAGGCAGAGGCAGGAGGATTGCTGAGTTCAAGGCTTGCCTAGGCTACATAGTGAGCTCAGGGCCAGCCTGAACTACAAAGCGAGAGCCTGTCTCAAAACAAAAAAAGTCCCAAGTCAGGTGACTGTATAGGATACAGAGAAATGGCATGGACAAAGCCACCTGCTTCACATTGGTGCTTAGAGTGAGTCCCATCTTCCTGCCCTCCACCTTCCTGACAAAGCTTCCAGCTGCCCTCCTGGGGGAAGGGTTACCTCCTGCGTTGCCCATCATGCTATCCAAGCAGCTCTATATTAGGAAGAGAATGACATCCAGTATTTCAACTCCTCTCCCTCCTTTTTACATTTAGAACACAGAGGCTGTGACTTCCATCACCCTCTTGAGAACTCTGAATTTTACTGCCCTGCTTGGTTCCTACCTCTGTTCATTTCCTGTGATGACTTAAGATAACAGAAGTTTATTTTTTCCCTGTCTGCATGCCCAGACTCTAAAGTTCGGGTGCCAGAGGAACTGTGGTCTCTGTGTAGGCTCCAGGACTCCTGCTTCCCTCCTCTTTCTGGGGACACCAGGCATTTCTTGGCTTGTGGCTGTATAACTCCAGTGTCTACCTCTGTTTTCAAGAGGCCTCTCCCTTTCTCTGTGTGTCTCTGTGTCTCTGGTTTTCCTCTGTTTGTCTCTCCTGAGGACATTTGTATCTGCATTTAAGGCTTACAGAGATAACCCAAGATGATCTCATCTTGAGATGTTAAACTAATTACATCTGCAAAGACGCTTTTTCCAAATAAAATCACATTAGTAGGTTCCTGCTGGCCACAGGGGAAGTGTGCCCATTCAGTCCAGTAGATCAGCCTCCCCATTACATGCACTGAATCACATCAGAATCACAGCAGAGACTAATGAGCTTCAGACGGCAAGCTCTGTGGCTGGCTGTCCCCACTGAGAGCCAGAGAGAGAATCTCAAAGAAGCCATCCAGGGTTCCCGCTCTCAAGGAAGCGGTGGTCCCATGTGACCAGGGTAATGGCCATACCCAGCTCTGCACACCAGCTCCTGTCCCTGTGGAGCTGCTGCTGGAGGATGAGGTAATGCTCTCAGGGGAGTCAAGAATCTTGGGTAGCAACCTGGACACTGCAGGATCTGGTGCCCCGAGCTGGGTGCACCCTCTCTCTGCAGCTTCCATTCCTTCTGGTACAAGAGGCTTTACAGTAGCCAAGACAGCAATTAAGGAGCAGACGACCAGCCAAATGGTGTATGCCAGGGCCTGGGCGGCCAGCGTTCTGTGCGGCCTGCCTCAGTGCTGGAGGAAATGAGCCTTTCCAGAAAGCGAGCTGTGTCCAGGCAAGACCCAGCCCGAGTAGCTTCTAGAGCAAAACGAGAACTGAGCAGCCCTAGCTGTCTGTGCTTGAGGAATGCTGCTAACACTGTGGTCTTTGGCAACCAGGGACTCATGGGCCAAGGGAGAAAGGATGCTATAGGGGTCATGGACCGGGCACAGCGGGCATAAACAGATAATTAGATTAGATTTGGCTTTTCTTCCCAGGTCAGCTACTGGTTAGCTGTGTGAATTTGGAAGGTACATATATTTTTTTGAGATACTTCATAAAACATTAGAAAAAGACAAGTCAGAAGGAGGAAATTGGGCAAAGAATTTGAGCAGGCATTTTTCAGAAGAAATACAGATGGTCAAAAAAAATCATATAAAAAGATGTTCAGTCTCTCTAGTAGTTAGGGAAACAGAATTTAAAGCAAATTAATGACTTCTGAGTAAAATCTGTAGTTAGCACGAGGATGCCAGTGCCAAGTTCTTAGGCTTGATCTTTGTATTAGGATGATGCCATAGTTGGGGAGAGTAGGGGGAAGTGTATCCAAGAGCTCTGCTTTCACAACTTTTCTGTAAGCCTGTGATCACTGCTACATGAAAAGGTGCACAGTAACTACTAGGACAATGATAATAGCAAATGACAGGGATATCACCGTTTACCTGTGACAGAGGCAAGAATTCCAAAGATTAATGAGTGGTGGTGGTGCACAGGGTTCACAGGCTGTTGTAGGTCTTGGTAGGAAGGTGATTTTATGCAACCTCTTTGGAGAGCCCTTTGGCCTTATAGGTTACAAATCCATTGTGCATGAGGCTGGGGTTATAGCATGGTGATAACTCAGTGGCAGCTACATCTTATCTAGTATGTGTGAGGCCCTGGGTTCAGTACCCAGCAATGCAAGAAACTTAATTAAGCAAATAAAATGAATCTTCAAACAATCTGTTGCATAAAACCCTATACTCCCCAATTCCATGGCTTGCTAACTATCCTACCCAAACTCTTGAACTTTACCTGAAGAGGCGTGTCCAAGGGTGTTACTATTTATAATCATCAGGAGTAACTGAAATGACCACCCCCACCGGAAAGGTTAAATGATAGAGTGTCCAACCATGAGATACTAGTCAGCAAGTAAAAAAAATGCAACACACCAAAGTGAACAAAATTGCAAAAGTTTCTGAAACAAAAATGTGAGGTATAAGTAGGCTTGGTGGAAATGTGCCCATAGTTCCAGCTACTCAGGAGTCTGAGGCAGGAGAATGGTTTGAGCTCAGGAGTTCAAGGCCTGTCAAGGGCAACATAGACAATGTTAAAAAAAAAAAAAAAAGGGAAATTACAAAACTATATATGCACACTATGATTGCAATGATGTAAAGAACAGCACAAATAAAATTATGTATCTGTATGTGTACGCACAAATGTATATGATGCATAAAAGGAGACTCCCACTGTCCAAAAAGAGTTCTCTCTGGAAAAGACAGTGGGGGGCCGGGGATTTAGCTCAAGTGGTACCGTACCTACCTTGGAAGCACAAGGGCCCGAGTTCAATCCCTGGTACCACCAAAAAAAAAGAAAAGAAAAGACAGTGGGGCTGGAGATTGGAACAGGCAGGACAGATAGAAGTGGTGACAAAAGGGACTGTGACTTTTCTGTTTTCTCCAGAATTTTTTCAAATATCGCATAAGCAGATTTTTAATATTAAAAATATTTTAAAACAGGTGGCACTCTCCTCTGACACAGTTTGCTGTCATTAAAATAAAGGAGTTGGGTCAGGGGCTTCTGTGTTGTTTCTAACTCTGACCTACCAGCCTCTGACCTAAGCCATCCCTTCCCTGCTTGAGCTCTATGACATCACAATGGCCCAGCCATGCTGAGGTCTCTGTCCCTCAAACCTCAGTTCATGCCTGTTGGGCCCTTGCTGTCCTTCAGCCAGCAGGCTCTTGTCATGTCTCCATTCATGGCCTCCTTATCACTCACAGCTCACCTGGAAGCCCACCTCTGGGGCAGATTCCCTTTACACTGGGCCTGCAGGGAGAGGAAGCCAGGGTGAGCGCAGAGAACAGACGTGGCCTTGCAAGGCAGAGCAGGGGCTGAGGTGCAGCCTTGGGAGGTTTTAGTCAGTGAGTGTTTTTCTGCAGGGTGGAGCCAGGAGTATCACAAAGAATTCAAGGCCAGCCTGAAACTACATAATAAGACTCTGTCTCGAAAAACAAACTCAAAAAAAAAAATACCAAACTGGATCCAGACTGAGCAATTTAGCAAGGCCCTGCCTCAAAATAGAGGCAGGATACTTAGCTCAGTGTGAAGGCCATGAGTTTAGTCCTCAGCACAGGGGAGAAAGTGTAGGCAGTTGTTGTGCTGCATCACCCAGGCCATTAGCAACTCTGGTCAGAACTTGATAGAATATGCAATACAGATAGACCAGGCCTCTAAGCAGTCCGGAGTGGTCTGAGGTGAATAGTGCTCTAGCCCTGTGGAGGGAATTCCGGGAGCCAGATAGAGGGGTGCCATGAGCCTCTGTAGTGCAGGATTCCCTTCTCTGGGTAGGGACCACCTGGTCTCAGCTCAGTGAGGCCTCCAGGTTCCCTTCTGTTCTTGCCTCTTCAGAGCTGGGCAGTGAAGCTCAAATTATTCTCTAAAATCTCTCAACACATAAACATTCCCCTCTCTCCTTCTTTCTTTAGGTTTCTCTTTTTCTTTCAGCTGCTGTTTTCCACCATGCTCTTTCCTCTGAACTTCCTAGGACTTTTGACCATGCTGGGCACCCAGACACACTGCAGCACAGCTTCCCTCCTCCTGCTTCCCCACAAGTCCCACTACGGTTTAACTCTCACCCTTGGAAATGTTGGCTCCCTCAGACTGAGTGAGGTGCTGGTTGGAAGGACAGGAAAGGTTCCGTGTGTGCGGGCTCCAGCCTCAGCAGACCACCCCTCTCTTTCCAGGTTCTCTAAGAAGCCCTTCTCTAGTGCCGCCAGTGGAGTGAGGAGAGCTCATTCCTCCCCACAGGGCCGCCGCAGAGGAAGGGCTGCTCTTCCTTCAGCACCAGCTGGAAAATCCCAAGAGGCTACCCAGCTTGGGTCACGTGTGTTCACCTGCATGCTCAGCAGAGTGGACACCCAACCAGGTGAGCCCAGCTCGAGTGCATGGTTCAAAAGCTGTACCGCTCCTGCAGAGGATGTCTTAAAGCAGGAAAGGGCCCCAGGCAGGCCTAACAGTGGGGTCTCCACATTGTCCCTTGATCTGCCCACAGCCTGGCATTGATGTATGTGGAAGTAGGGGGGGGAGGATCCTGGGAGACCTTCTGCCTCATCTCTACCCCTGCTCCTGCCCTCAATGGCCAGTCCTCAGACTTCACCAGCTATGGCCTCGACAGCCCCTCATTTCTAAGGATGCTGCCCAATCTCTTTTCAACAACTAGCCTATCTGGAAGAAAATTATTTTAGATTTTAATATGTCACGGGGGGGTCAATTTTCTTAGAAAATGAATCCTTTGTATACAAAGAACAGGCTCTCTTCTGTCCAAAATTCTGCTCTTCGAAGAACCACAGCTTTTTTTTCAGAGCTGAGATACTTAGAAGCCTTCTATCCAAATGTCTACTTGTACAAACAAATCAATCAGCACAGAGAGGGCAAGGTCTTCACCTTGATATACCAGCTAGTTGTCAAGCACTCGGCAATAAAGGGATTTTGAAAATTAGAACTCAAGGTTTCCAATGAATATTTGTAAATTAAGAAAAAATGTGGCAATGAAAAGTTTACTGGACAGATGTATCACGCTTTGTTTTTAAAGCTTAAAATTTAAGATTTTTAAAAAAGCTACATGAATATTAAATATAACTCTTCTATTTGTGCATTTATCTACAAAGTGCTTTTTCTTCATGTGTGGATGACTTTCAGTGGTAAGGAATCCTAGCTTTATGCTGCCTCAGGCATTTGGGGAGCTGTAAGCTAATACACGAGGACACCAGAGGAGTCAGAACTAAAGGGTCATGAATACTTACACTGGATTATACATTCAAATGATACAATTGTGGACTTATTGCATCAAACAGTAAAATTTTTTAAAAAACTAAAGGAATTTTTGGTAAAATATAAACTCACTTTATTCATTGGTATCTCTCCCTGTTTTTTCTAATTTGGATTTTCACATTTGTCTCCCTTAAAAAGAAATATACGCCTGCCGGGCGTGGTGGCTCATGCCTGTAATCCCAGCACTTGGGAGGCAGAGGCAGGAGGATTGCTGAGTTCGAGGCTTGCCTGAACTACAAAGCAAGACCCTGTCTCAAAAAATAAATAAATAAATAAATAAAAATAAAAATAAAGAAATATACGACTATGTTTAGAATTGTCAAGTACACATTTTTTTTCTTTAGTCTGTTCATAAGTTTGATTACATATCCCAATCCAAAAGTTGCTGGCCCTAAATGAAAGAAGTTATTGTGGATGAATGAACAAATCATGTGGGTCCTGAGATGCTATTGTTGGATACAAAAGCCCCTCTGTGACTTGTGAAAGCCAGTCTCCCACGTGCAAGGGCCCGGGGAAAAGGGCAATCCCTATGCTCACACTCCGTGTGTCTCTCTTGAATTTGTAAACAACTGAAACACAACACAAACAAGTTTGTTTTTTTCCTTAGCTTGCTAGTATTTTAAACTCAATAAAATGTTTAACTCCATGACCTTGTTCTTAATCCCCTATTCTCTCAGCATTTGAATGGTTCCATTCCCTGGTTTGAATTGCATGTTCTGCTTGCATGTGAGTTGCTTTCTGTGCATGTACCTTTTAACAGTCAGTATAGTCTAATTTATGGTGCAGTAACAAACAATACCCAAATCCCAAATTGGTACTCCTCTCATGCTACTGGTCTCCTGGGAATCAGCAGGGGAGGCTGGAGATTCCATGATCATCTTAATTGGGGGAGAGAACCTGGAACTCTTGAACAAAAATGGAATGTTTTAGCCTGGAGGTGAGACCTATCTGTTCTGGTCATAACTCATTGGCCATAATTAGTCACATGACCCTCATTCTCTCTCATGATGCCAAAAAATTAATGGCTCTGGGCACTCACCAGGAAGGGCCACAGCATGATAAACTCCCATCTTCATACTGGGCCAGAGAACCACAGAGCCTCAACAAAACCACCACTCAAAGGGTTAAGTACTAGTAGTGAACAAGACCTAGGAATGGGCTGGAGACTTAGCTCAGTGCTTCCAAGAGCCTGCCTAGCAAGTGCAAGGTCCCTGGTTCAATCCCCGGTAACCATATACAACAATACCGGGCATGGTGACTCACGCCCACCAGCAATCAGTACCACACACCACAGTGCCGGGCATGGTGGCTCACGCCTGTAATCCCAGCACTCGGGAGGCAGAGGCAGGAGGACTGCTGAGTTCGAGGCTTTGCATGGGCTACATAGTGAGTTTAGGGCCAGCCTGAACTACAAAACAAGACCCTGTCTCAAAAAAAAAAAAAATCTAGGAATAAGGAATCAGTATTCAGACATGTAACAAGTTTTTTTTATTTTTATTTTTTGAGACAGGGTCTCGCTTTGTCGTTCAGGCTGGCTCTGAGCTCACTATGTAGTCCAGGCAAGCCTCGAACTCATCAATCCTCCTGTCTCTGCCTCCCGAGTGCTGGGATTATAGGCATGAGCCACCACGCCTGGCCATGTAACAAGTTTTAGAGGTGCTACTGGAGTCTAGTAGATAAAGGCCAGTGACATAGCTACACATCCTATAAGGCACAGAACAGTTCCTGCAGCAAAGATACACATGGTCTGAAATTAAGAAGCTCTATATTGGACTGAGGCAAAATTTACACTCAGAAAACAAAGCAAAATGAAAACAAAGTCCCCAAACTATAACAAGTAAAACGTCCAACGTGCTCTCCACCCTGCACACTGGCTTAGCAATTAGCCTATGGCAAAAGCGATACTGGTGAGTCCAGGAGTCAGGCTGACGTAGGTCCTAGCTGGGGCAAATGACCAGGTTGTGACTTGGATCACTAGTTACCAGTGGCCTTTACTCTCCAAGTTCCAGCAGCACCCTTCCTGGCAGTAACAACTACAAACACCTCCAGGCATCGCCTGATGTCCTTGAGACCCAATGTCAGTCAGCCAAGCACCCTTCCCAGTAGTATTTCCTGGTTTGCCACCACATCAGTTTAACTGTGCTGCAAAGAAATCAGCCCAGCCTGGGAACAGTAAGGCCTGAGTCTAAATCTGCTTCTGCCCGTGAACCACTCAGAGGGAACCCTCTTTGTGCGCCAGTTTCTCCATCTGTAAACTGAAAGGATTGGACAGCCTGATTCCCCAAATTGGTTCAGGGCTTTTCAATTTTCTATTTTGACCCTGTTGCATTCACTGCCCCTCTCGTGAAGTGAGATTTCCGCTGTGCACTGGCAGAGAGGAGAAGACAGCTACAGAGCCAGAGGAGGAGCAGCTAGCCGGGTGGCTGAAGATAGAAGAGGATAGAGAAGGCACCACTGGGCATTTCTGGGGCTGGATCTGCACTTCCCAACTAAAGGCCATCAGAGGAATGGGAAGAGATCAATAAGTGGCTGGTAAAAAGTTTTGGGGGGAGAAGTTAAAAAGATAAATAGCAAGCAATTTACACAGAGAAAAGAATAACTTGCCCAAGAATGGGGGTGTGTGTCTGTGTATATAATTCTGCTACATTCTTCCTGTTTGCAGAAGAAATTGAGTAACTTCAGCTTACATCTGCCTGTATACTGGAAAGGCCATTATCATGGGATTATTAGGTCTGCCGATCTTTCTAGCCTTTTTACTTTTGTTCAGCTGTAATTAAGATAGAGACAATAGGAGAAAAGGAAATAATGGCTCTCACCACCCACATTTCTTTCTGGTCCATTTCCAAATCTATAATTCCAATAAAGCTTGAGAGTGGCCCCAGAGTGAGTAGTATTTAATTAATAAAAGGCTACTTGGTCTACACAATGACTCAGGACTTTTTGAAAGCCAAAAGAGACAGACTGCAAGGCCTCTTCCCTCGGAGATCCCTAAGAAAGGGTTGCTGTATATCTATCAGTTGTCTTCGGTTTGTAACTATTTGTTTGCAGCTATGTTAATGCTTTCCTGTGCAGTTACAGGTCCCAGGCTGTGCTGTATTCCAGAGGAAGCACCTGTGTTTCAGAAATATTTTGCCAATTATCTTTCGCCCCAGCAGCTGTCTGGCAATCCCTTATCTATCTGAAGCTCCTACTGCTGTCAGGGTCTGTGTTGAGACTGAAGATACAAAGGTAAATCAAGGCAGGGAGTGCAGCTCAGTGGAGGAGCCCTTGCCAGACCACCACACGCAACACAAAATAAAGCCAGTGAGTAAAGCACTGCCTGGGTCATCCGGGGCCTGCCATTCAGGTGGGCCTGGCCACGCTCCCCACCATCACACCCTGTGTGGTAAGTGGGACACTCGGTCTGGCCCCTGCCCCTAAAAAGGAAGGGGAGGCCTCCTGAGAGAGGCTAGGTGGGATGAATCCTGAAGGACTAATAGAGCTAGCCAGGTAAAGGTGAGAGAAGGAGCCAGTCCCGGGAACTGTGCGAAAGCTAGGGTGGGGTTGGTGAATCACTGAACTGTAAAGGGCAAGATGTGTTTGGAGAATTGTAACCAAAGTGGGGTGTGAGGAGGCCTGGCCCACTGGGGCTGTGACTGCCGAGCCAAGAGTTACCCCCGTGCCTGTCCCTTGTTAACAAACTGCAGCCTCTCCCCAGTATTTGCAGCAGTTGTGTCCTGTCCCGTGAGAGAGAGTGGCAGATACAGAATTAGTGAACATCAGACCGAGGGTCCTAAGTGGCACATGAGGGGAGGTTCCCATGAGTCTCTGGTCATAAAATTTATGTCAGTTGAAAATGAAAATATAGGGCAAGGGATTTAGCTTAAGTGATATTGCACCTAACTTGGAAGCACAAGGGCCAGAGTTCAATCCCCGGTACCACCAAAAAAAAGAAAAAGAAAACATAACCTTATTTTATATGGGCTTCTGCCTCCAAATTCCTTATTTAATATACAGTTCATAAACATGGAACCTAATAGCCACCAGCACTATAATATATGCCCAAGTGCCTGTAACAGGTATTTTCTCTGTAAGGCATGTCACAGCTTTCTTGTACTACGAAACCCCAGACAACACCTCAGCTCTACAAACCACCAATAAAAAGCACAAACATGCCTGCTCCAAAACAATGGCACTAAACAGACCACCAAAAGGACATTTATGGGCAGTAGGAGGGTTGAACTAAGAATGTAGAACACTGGCTTGTCTCTGGATAAGTCCACACTGGAAAAATGCTCTGAGTATTGCTTTGGAGGTTACAAACACACTTTGGCAGGAAGACAATTTGCAAATATGGATTTGTGAATCATGAGGATGGGCTGAATTTGGAAACCACAGACGCAAACCCCTAAATCTTCAATGCCCCGTGCCCACTAGCATATTTAGCTTTTCTCCCTCCGGATGCCTTCTAGCAGGGGGAAAAAGGCTTGAATGGGTCTATAAGTAGCTACAAGTCAAAGACTACAGGTGTGAGAAGTCAGGGAAAGCTACACTGCTCTGGAGCAATGTTTCAGGCTAGGCTGTCTCGTTCTGACGGTGGCTCACAGATCATTCCTGACACAAGGTGAGCAGACTCAGCGAATAGAGAGCCCTTCCTACTGTGTAGCAAAGCCGTGCCTCAGAGCCCTCAGGGGATCCTGCAGGGCATCTGCTGGCTGCACAGGAGCTCCGGGAAGCCAGGGTGTCAGCATCCTGTTAGATGCTATCAGAAACACAGCTGTCTTCACCCAGACATGTATCGAGAGAACAGTCTGGCAGCCCGAGGCTTCAGGATTTTCCAGGACACCATGATATATAAACTCCTCAGACTGCTCATTCCCAGAGACTCCGAGGACAGTGATTTATATGAGATGCTACACTGTGCACTGATGCATTTGACTGGACATTCTGAAACACAGGTACAGTAATTGCTCATATGGGGAAAGAGATAAAGAACACAGTGCCCTCCAGGTGTGATCTCCAAATTGACTTTCTTTTGCCTTGGAAGGGTATAATTTATTACCTAGTGTTTGATTTTTGAAGAACATATACTATAATGTTGGAGTTTGAGAATGATCATTTGACTATGCCTAGGTGATCTATAACACCCAGTAATTTTTGCATTTCCCCATATATATTTTTAATTGTTTAATTTTAAAAAGGCTTTATTTTTAGAGTGTTTTTAAATGTACAGCAAAACTGAGCAGAGTCACATGTGGTGGTGCATGCCTGTAATCTTAGCATTCTGGAGGCAGAGACAGGATGATCAGAGGTTCAAGCCCAGCCTGGAGGGCTTAGACAGAACTTATTTCAAAAAAAAAAAATTTAGGGCTAAGGCCTCAGCTCAGTAGTGGCCATGCCTGCTGGCAAGTGCAAGGTCCTGAGTTTGATTCCCAGTACCCTTTAAAAAAAGTACAAAGGGTTGGAAAAGTAGCTCAGTGTGAAGGCCTTGGTTTCAATTCTCAGTATTGAAACATTTTTAATAGTAGTATATTAAAAATTACACATAGCATGTTAAAACAAATTTTTAAACTTGAGCAGAAAGCATGGAGAATTTCCTTGCTTTCTTCCAAATACATCCTCCCCTACCATCAATATTCCAAAGTGTTGTATTTGTTACAATCCAGGAACCTATATTGATCTTATTACCCAGAGCCCATTGTTTACATTGGGGTTTGCTCTTGATGTTGTACATGCTGTGGGTTTGGACAAAGGTACAGTAGGACATACCCACCACTATGGTGTCACATACCCACCACTAGGGTGTCAAACAGAAAATCTTTCCTGCCCTCACACTCCTAGTACCCAGTCTGTTCCCACCTCTCCAGCCCCTGGCAGCTGCTCATCCTTTTACTGTGTCTTGCTTTTTTTCTCAGATGTCTAATGTCATCTGACTGGAATCATGTTGTACTGGGACTTTTCAGGTTGGCTAACTCACCTTTTAGGATTGATACAGATTAAAAGATCACCTGTAAATCACTAGACTTTCTGCTTGAGGTTTTTTATCACCATTGTACTCATTGCCTTAGACATGTAAATGTTGAAGAATGAATGGATGAACAACTTGCTTCTTTAAGGGAAAAAAAATCAGAACACTGTCAGCGGCAGTTCTTAGACCTTTGTATTGCTTTGAAAAGAGATGCTAATTCTTTTTACCCTGAATAAAGAACAGCTTATAAAAAATAAACTCAAGTTGTACAAATGGCAGAGTTTAGGTCACAGTATTTCACTCAGATCTAAATGTGTTGGTAATTCTGAGAATTCCAACTATATCTTCCACAGAGTGGGATGTTGCAACTGATAGAGTGGCTGAAATGAAAAAGATTTCTCCTCCTCTTTTTCAACTTTTGTATTTTAGGACCTCTTCTGAGTGCGCCTCAATTATCTGACATTCCGTCAGGCTAGGATATCAAGTGTTCGGACAAAGCCAAATATAGTAAGAGAATGACTTCATGGAGCCATTATGCCTAGTCCTTATTTTTGGACCCCAGGATCATCCTGGATTTTTTGATAGTTACCCTGCTGAGTCATGTGTAACCTAAATCCTCAACTGCAGTTCCCCCACCTCCTGGCAGAACCCAGAGAATCCAGGCAAGGGGCAATTGGCATGGGCAGGGCAGTAGAGGAAAGAGAAGCAGGAGATATTCCAGAAATATAAAGGTTGAACCTTGGGCTCAACCAACAGTGAGAGTTGAATCCAGGGAAATTAAAACACGGCTGCCTCACTTCATCTGATTAAGATATTTACATGTGAGGTGAGAATCAACTCACATCTCAGTTGCAACTGGGGAACTGACACAGGGAAGCCCAGGAGTGGCTCCTTCTGCACAGCAAAGCTTCGTCTGCAATGTTTAGCCCCATTTTCTGACTGGGCTCCGCTTTATACTGTTTCCCTGTGCTGGCTTTGAGGGACGACTGCCAGGTGTCTCATCAAAGCACCCTGTGTAGCAGACAGGGGAGCAGAACAGTTGTGTGTTAGGCTGTTTAAGTCTTGTTCTGAATCTGGGTTTCGGCACTTACAACAGAAAAGAAAGGATTGTTGGTTTTGAAGGCTGTCACTTGTTTTTGTAGAAAATACCTTTTTGTGAAGTATTTTTAGGATACTTTCAAAGAGCAAAATCTAAGCTGTTCATTCATAACTGGGTGAAATTACCGAGTGGGACGGCTTCTCACCATTATTCTTAAATGTTAGCTCATGTTTCTTTTTCCTCTGGAACTAGTCACAAGACCTTCCGTAGTAAGAGTACATTTTCTGGCCTCACTGGCCACTGCAAGTGGTTATGAGTAAATTCTGGCGAATAAGATGTTAACAAGAATGTCACACGGCACTTCTGGGACATGTCCTTAAAGTATAAAAGTATTCCCTTCTACCTGTAGGTTGGGGTGGAGCAGAAGCCAGCATGACAGGGAAACCAAAGAGATGGATGTGGGTTTCCTGGTTGTCCTGGGGCTTCTCACTCCATCCTTGACTCCTACTTCTGGATTTACGTGTAAGAGAAAAGCAAAATTTCAGCCTGTTTATACGAGATGCTTAAAATGCATGGCACTTTTGTCCCTCAAAAGCTAAAACTAATTGGGCCAGAGATTTAACTCAGTGGTTCTAGTGCCTGCCTAGCAAGTGCAAGGTCCCTGGTTCGATCCCCTGGTAACCACATACAACAATACCGAGCGTGGTGACTTACACCCACCGGCAATCAGTACCACATACCATAAATGCCAGGCTTGGCGGCTCAAGCCTGTAATCCCAGCACTCAGGAGGCAGAGGCAGGAGGACTGCTGAGTTCGAGTCTTGCCTGAGCTATATAGTGAGCTCAGGGCCAGCCTGAACTACAAAGTGAGACCCTGTCTCAAAAAAAAAAAAAAAAAAGCTAAGACTAATTGATATAGTCACTGAGGAAATACTCACTTGATTTCATTGTAGTGTTTATGTGGTTCAATTAAAAGGATTATTAAACCCCTACTGCAAACAAAATAGCGGTTCTTAACCTGAGGAGCCATAAAATTAGAAGGAGTAAAATATCATCTTTATTTTCACAACCTGAACTGAAATTTAGCATTTCAATAATGAATGTCATATAAAAGTACTGGTAACTGTCCTTAGTAGAAATTTTCAGGGCTGGAGATTTAGCTCAGTGATTCCAGCACCTGCCTAGCAAGCTCAAGGTCCTGAGTTTGATTCCCCCTAACCACATACAACAATACTGGGCATGGTGATTCACACCCACCAGCAATCGGTACCACATACCACAGTGCCGAGTGTGGTGGGTAACACCTGTAATCCCAGTACTAAGAAAGCAGAGGCAGGAGGATTGCTGAGTTC
>PVIC010021426.1:16325-28662 GCA_004025085.1 Thryonomys swinderianus
GTGCCAATTATATTTACTACTGTGTGAAGTTAGGAAAGGTATTAAATCCATGACTAGATTTTGCTATCCAAGATACTAATGCAACAACTTGACTCTGAAAAGCAAACTCTAAATGGAATTTACCATGTGGGAGCCTTGTTAGGGGCTGATACTTGTGGAGAGAGAGAGAGAGGGAGCAGGGCTGTGCCCAAGGAGTCCAGCTGTGATACAGGCCAGTAACAATCTCATCTGATGGCATGGGAGACCTGGGGCCTCCACATACCAACACAATTGCCCCATGTTGAGCCTTTATCTTCACGTGGGTCATCCACTTGATGTGGGGCATCCCAGGAAGGCCTGGCTTTGGCAGAGGCAGCTCACTGCAGCTGAGACCACCCCTAATGACAGAACAGCTAGAGGCTGTCAGCCAAGGGTACAACGAGTGGCTGAGCAATGATCCTCCCTTCGATGGGCCCAGGTGGTGGGGGGTATATTTCCTTGTTCAGCATGGCCCACTCCCTACACTGCTCAGCTCCACTTTTATAGATGCATTTAAGAGCTAGTTGTTTTTTGTTTGTTTGTTTGAGACAGGGTCTCGCTTTATAGTTCAAGCTTAGCTCACTATGTAGCCCAGGCAAGACTTGAACTCAGCAATCCTCCTGCCTCTGCCTCCCAAGTGCTGGGATTACAGGCATGAGCCACCATGCCTGGCATTGTGGTATGTGGTATTGATGGCTGGTGGGCGTGACTCACCACGCCCAGCATTGTATGTGGTTACCAGGATTGAACTCAGGGATTTGCGCTTTTGAGGCAGGCGGTGGAACCACTGAGCTAAATCTCTGGCCCCCCAAGAGCCAGTGTTTTGATAATCTAGTAGGACCCTCTTAGGAGAAACAGAGAGGGAATCTTCATTCTTCTTTTTAACCTTCTTCCCCACAAGATGTGTCAGGCATTACACTCACAATTGCTACTCCTTGGCTTCCTGCTCATGGTCTATTCTAGATTCGATTCCTCTTGCCCTCAGCTAGCATCTCTGTGTCTCAGGATTACCTAATCACATGGCCTAAACCATCTTCTTTCAGAAGTCTGGCCTGGTTACCAAATCCTTGCATGGGAAGAAAAATAATACCTCACTGTTATGGTTTAGATCTAAAATGTCCCCCAAAATCTCATGCTTGGAGAAAAGACTTGGTTGGAGAAATCAGGCCACTAGGAATATGACTTGGAAGGGTGTGTTCTTGTCCACAGTTTCTCCCTTCTCTCTCTACTTGATGATCACCATGACATGAGCAGTTTTCCTGCACCAGTCCTTTTTCACAATACCATTTCTCCCTTAGAGCTGACATACCATGGACTAAACCTACTGACACTGGAAGCCAAAATAAACCTCTCCTTTAAAGTGTTGGATATGTCATCCAGTGACCAGAAAGTGACTAGTACAGGAAACTAGTATCAGGATTGGGGACATCGCTATGACTACTTGATTATATGGTTAAGAAGCCTTTGGGGGGGTCAGGGATTTAGCTCAGTGGTTCCAGCATCTGCCTCACAAGTGCAAGGTCCAGTGTTCAATCCCCAGTATCCCATACCATAATGCTGGGTGTGATGGCTCATGCCAATAATCCCAGAAATCAATACCACACACCACAATGCCAGGCATGGTGGCTCACGCCTGTAATCCCAGCACCTGAGAGACAGAGGCAGGAGGATTTCTGTGAGTTCAAGGCTTGCCTGGGCTACATAGTGAATTCAGGGCCAGCCTGAGCTACAAAGTGAGACTCTGTCTCAAAAACAAAAACAAAAAAAAAGAAAGAAGAAGCCTTTGGGACTGGTTTACTAAAGGAGTTTGGAAAGACTTGGAGATGCCAACTAGAAAAGCTCTAAAGTGCTGTCAACTGAACTTGATGGGTGATTTTGAAAATAGCCCAGAAGATCAGAATGGTGATAGGCATGCAGATACTAAAGGCCAAGCTCTGGAAGTTTCAGTTGGGCACAAGGACTATACTGGAAGCTAGACTAGAGACCATATGTGTTATACTCTGGCAAAAAGTTTTTCCTACATTTTGCCTATGTCCTGAGCCTTTGTGGAAGACTATGATTAAGAACTGTGGACTAAAGAATCTGGTGGAATAACTTTAAGGCAGCCCAATATTTAGGCTGTGGTATGGGTACTACTGATTGCTTTTAACCATATTTATAGTGAGAATTAGTAGGAAAAATCAGAACAGAAGATGTGAAGCTTGGCCAAGAAGGAAGTGCCTGTGAAGTTGGGGCAAATGAGAATACAGTTGCTGAAAAGATCAGCATTAAAAAGAAGAAAAGTGCTTTGCATCGAGACAGTAGGAAAGATGGTTTCAAGGCATCTCAGAAATCACCAAAACCACAACATTTTGTTCATGGATCCAAAACTGTAAAATTTTCATTTGAGAAGGCAGTCCCTGAGACATCCACTTAAGAAAAACTAGTAGGAACTGAACATGGTGGTACACACCTATAATCCAAACCCTAGGGAGGCAGAGGCAGGAGGATCACCTTGAGCTTGAGGCCAACCTGGGCTATAATAGTGAGTTCAGGGTGAGACTGAACTATAAAGGGAAATCCTGGCACAAAAACCAACTAACCAACCAACAAAACAACAATAACAAACTCCTAGGGAATTAGTTCCTTAGGACTCATTTCACTGTACTCAGCTGTCCAAGAACTCAAAGACCACTGCAGCCATGATCCAAATGGGCTCAGCTACTGCTCAAATTGGCATTATTCACATGACACTGTTTTTTCAGATATGCAGAATGCAAGAGATAGATCATGGAAGCTTCCACCTGGATTTCAAAAGAAGGCTAGACAAGGTGCCCTTGAGAAGCCAATGTATTAAACTGTGAGAGTGAAGATAAAGGAGCAGTAGACAGTCTGGGAATTTGGAGATGCTAGGAATGTGGGATGTCTACTGAAGAAAGCCATGAGCAGCAAACAAAGCCAACCCAAGAGAAAAGTCATACAGGCTGTAACAAGAAGGGTTATAAGAGTGGAGCCACCCAAGCTCTTTAGAGTTTGTCACACTGCAACGTACCCCAGGATGCTGGATATAAAGCAATAGTGTTTCATATTTCTCATATTTACTTACTGTTGGGTTTTGCTCTTTCTTTGGTCCAGCTTCTTTGTGTCACTTTATTCCTCTCTTTTGGACTAGGAGTCTTTTTTTTTTTTTTTTTTTGAGACAGGGTCTCGCTTTGTAGTTCAGGCTGGCTCTGAGCTCACTATGTAGCCAAGGCAAGCCTCAAACTCAGCAATCCTCCTGTCTCTGCCTCCCGAGTGCTGGGATGACAGGCGTGAGCCACCACGCCTGGCACTGTGGTATGTGGTATTGATTGCTGGTGGGCGTGAGTCTCCACGCCCAGCATTGTATGTGGTTACTGGGGATTGAACTCAGGACCTTGCACTTGCGAGGCAGGTGCCGGAACCACTGAGTTAACCCTCCGGCTCATGGACTAGGAATCTTTAATCTGTACTATATTATGTTGGAAACATTTAGCTTCCTTTTGATTTTTACAGGGGCTCACACCTAAGAGTTTGTCTTGAGTCTCAGAGAAGACTTTGGACTTTGATTTTTCATCAATACGGAAATGTTAAGACATTAGCGACTCTTAGAGATAGACTAGATGTATTTTGTATGATGGGATAAATATGAGAATGATGAGAATAAATCTGAGGGGTAGAACATTGTGGTTTAGATCTAAAATGTCCTTGAAAAGTCTTACGTTCAGAGGGGGAATCTGGTTGGAGAATGTAGGTCACTGGATATTGGGGTTGTGACCTAGAAGAGTATGTTCTTTCTAGTTTCTCTCTTTTCTTACTGCTTCTGGGTCACTATGACATGAATAGCTTTCATTCTTCAGCTCCCTTTCATCATGCCATTTCTGTATGGAGCCACTGGACCATAGACTGAATCCTTTGAAAACATGAGCCAGAATAAAACTCTCCTCCTTTAAGTTGTGGATGTTGGGTATTCTGCCTAACAATGAGAATATCACTAGTACACCTACCAGAGGTGTTTTTGTCTTATCCATGGTACCAGTGAATGTTTTTTTCTACCAAAGGGCTATAAGAAGGTGTTGGGTTCTAGATGTGCGTAGAATCTTTGAGCATGCTCCCTATCCTTGAAAGGAATGGGTGCTTCAGCTGAATGTGGTGTCATATGCCTGTAATCCCAGCATTCAAGAGGCTGAGGCAGGAGATTATGAGGATGAAGCCTGCCTGGGTTTCACGGTGAGTTCAAGACCCTCCTGGACTACAATAATAAGACCTTGTATAAATAAATACTGCAGCTCTGTCTTCCAACCCTCCACCAGAATCTCTACAGATTTTAGAATCTAGATGGTGGCATATATGATACACCAGTGGATCTCATGGTTATAGTTCAGCCCTACACCTTTGCTGAGAAGTAGCTCCTTTGGTCAGATATGTGATATCTGATCCAGTGCCAAGGATTGTCAAGTCTTTGGATAATAAACTGATTAGGCTCTGCAGATGGGAAAGGCAAATCATACCCAAAACATTTGTCTATTCCTGTAAGAACAAAACACCAGCCCTTCTGAAGTAGAAGATTCCTAACATCAATTTGCTGATTCATTTTTTTGAACAATAGTCCATTTTGAGATGTGTAATGAACTCTGGTCATGATTGCTGGAGACTGGGCATTCAATGGTAGTAATAGCCATGGTGTAGAGTCCATTCCATGCACAGCTTCCATCTCTGTTCCCACTACACTTTATGTGTCCATTGGAGAGCACTGGGCTGGCCCATTCAGAGGCTAACACCACCTGCCTTACTGGTTTTGTCTACTGGATTGTCTGTGTCCCTGCCAGTATAGTTGTTTCTAATGTGTATAACACAGAGCTTGGGCCCCATTCAAATGTACCATCCATATGTCCAGATCTCTTTATCTCCAGTCTCCCAGTTGTTCTCCTTCCAAACCCATGACCAACTGGCCATTCACCATTTCCCATAAGTCTGTACATATTTTAACCCTGAGCTCCTTATTGCTCAAACAATATGGATCATGAGGTATGTTTCCAAGAGTTCTGTGCCTTAGCAGGATTTGGCTTTGTCAGTCTTCCAAGACCATTCCTGAGTAAGTCTGTAGTCTCTCTTCTCTAATGTTTAGCCTGCATGCTGATATTGAGCAAACCCATCCATCGTCCAAGCTCTTCCATCAGCTGGTCAAAGGGAATCTCTCATATAACCACAGGGTGCATAGAAAGAGTGATGTGAACATAGCTCTGGTGAGTGTGTGAGAGTCTGAGCTGCTTCATGTGCAGCTGGCTGTACCCATGGTCAAGATGCACCACTCACATCTAACAATGGATTCTTTCTAGGCCTCCCTAACTTGTGATTTGATCGGCCTGACATAACCTAGTTATGGGAGGGCAGTTCCGGGTATAAGGTCATTTAGTATTCCATAATCAGGCACTCCATTTCTCCCAGGCCACAGAAGCATGTGGGTGGTTGTTTTTCAAAAGGCATATGATTCTCCATTGCAGATGGCATGGCCTTGCTCCAGGACCCTAGGAGCCGACATTGTGACTCTCCCAGTGGAACGCACTATGATCTCCACACAGCATCGTTCTCATCATTGATGCCTCTAGTACCACAGAGCCTGCTAGGGTGGTAGCCTAAAAGCAGGGCTACTACTTGGCGCCCAGGGCCTGCTGCATAACCCATTCCCATCTGGGGCCCATTTAAAACTGGCAGCTTTTTGTATCAGCTGGGTATTTGTCAAAGCTGTCACTTAATAATTTTTTGTATGAAAGAAAGTTTCATTTTCTACTTGTTGCACCACATCAGCAATCAAAAAGTTTTAGATTTGGGAAATTTGGGATTTTGGGTTAAGAATCTTATACAAAATGTAATGAGCTGGGTGTGGTGGCTCACACTGAAATCCCAGCACTTGGGAGGCAGAGGCAGGAGGATTGCTGAGTTTGAGGCTTGCCTGGGCTAATAGTGAGCTCAGGGCCAGCTCAGACTACAAAGTGAGAACTTGCCTCAAAAAAAAAAAAAAAGGATGTAATGATTTGCCAGGCATGGGAGCACATGCCTATAATTCCATTCCAGCACTCAGGAAGCTGAGGCAGGAGGAATGTTGTGAGTTTGAGGCCAGCCTGGATTATACAGTGATTTCAAGGCCATTATGAGCTACCCAGTGAGAACCTGTCTCAAAAAACAAGAAGCAGGGCCAGGGATTTAGCTCAGTGGTTCTGGCATCAGTCTTGCAAGCACAAGGTCCTGAGTTCGATCCCCAGTAACCACACATCACAATGCCAGGCGTGACGGCTCACGCCTGTAATCCCAGCATTCAGGAGGCAGAAGCAGGAGGATTTCTGTGAGTTTGAGGCTTGCCTGGGCTACATAGTGAGCTCAGGGCCAGCCTGAACTACAGAGTGAGACCCTGTCCTAAACAAACAAACAAACAAAGAATAATAATTTGACTTTGGACAGGACAGGATGTTTTGACATGCTCCTGACCACTGGACTCCTAAAACTGTCATTAAAGCTTTGCAGATTTATCTCCCAGTCTCTGGAAAGCATGTAACTTACCAACACCTTTAATGTGAAGGCCACGTTTTGCTCATCTGGCCCATTTAGAATGATGCCACTAGATGATGGATAAAGGCAAAGTTCTAAAGAACATTCAGAGGCCCTGTATTCCTTTGTATCAGGGTCCAAACAGGTGACAGAAGCCACAAAGTAATTTTGCTAGAAGTTTAATGTAAAGAATCATTAAACCTAACAGATGTAACACTGCAAAGGAATTGGTGGGCTGTGCACAGAGATGGAGGGAGGATCAGCAGCCTATTTGCAGAGTGAGGCCCGGGGTGCAGTGTTTGAAGAAGAGGCCTCAGAAAGCTGACTGCACGTGATCTGAAGCTGGCACGTGGACACCTAGTGGGAGCTGAGGTGTCAGGATCTGGGTCCCCTTTGGAGCAGTGCCAAGACTGGGTGTCTGCACCCTCCTTAGGAGAGCCACAGTGAGGTGTGTGCCAGGCTGAGACCAAAGCTGTGAGCTCACCAAGGACTATACATACTGAATATACATCTGGGACTGAGAGTCACTGATGTTCCTTCACAGGTACTTCTAGCAGTAATACAATAAAAACAAGATGCAAAGCTCAAGCACACCAGACCTGCAAGGGAAGCTTCTTTCTGCACTGTCACTGGGACAATGACCCACAAAGCTAAACGTCCACCTCACTGTAAAGGAGAAGCACTTGAGTCTGACTCCATGATCATGAAGCGGGCAATGAAGGGAGATTCTGGTAACATAGTTTGGTGAGTTAACATAACCCTTGAGGGGGATGAATTGAAAACATTGGCTATTATTTATTCCCTAAGAATGTGAACTACTTGAAATTCTCTTTTGCTTTCTTTCTTCTTTCCTTGCTTCCTTATTCCCTTCCCTTCTTTCTGAGTGTGTGTGTGTGTGTGTGTGTGTGTGTGTGCTGTTGGGTGTTGAACCCAGGGGTACTGAACTAGGTCCCCAGTAGTTTATTTATTTTTAGTATCCCACTAGCTTTTATTTCAACAATGGGATCTGATATTTGACCTGTCACATGTTCATACACAGCTAGAGGATTCTTCACACAGGAATGACAAAAGATAAAGAATTCTGACTAAGGTAGTGTTAAACCCTAAACAATAAGTGACTAAAGTCCTATCTGAGCTGCAGAACAGAACTTGGAGGCTAAGTACTCTTTTTAGTTTTGTATTTGAGACAGGACCTCACCAAGGTGTCCAGGATGGACTTTAACTTGTGATTCTTTGGCCTCAGCCACCCAGGGTGCTGATTTGACAGGCATGCACCAGCACACCTAGCTGGGATCTTTTTTTTCTGACAGGGAAAGAAAAGAATGAATTCACGAACAGTGGCAATACTCAGTCTCAGAAAGTATTAATCTATTCTAGCAGAGGTACTGCGTCTGGCTTGCTGGGTGCAGTGGAGGCTACTATGCTCCCGAGCTTGCACTAGCCTGGGTTATTCCACTGAATACCTCCTTTCCCCATGAGCAAGACTAGTGACTCAAATGGAGGGAACCACTACCCTTGCATCTCCTGATCCCTGAGGATGGTGGAAAACTCCTCAATTTTCCCATCCTGAGATGCAATATTATTTTTCATTTATTATGCTCACCCAGCGTAGTAGAGAGGGACTGTCTGGAAACCTCTCCACTATTACAGTTTTACTCCACAAGCCAACCTGGTGTGTGCACATAAGACTGAGGGAGGGATGGTGCCCCAACTGTCAAATATGTCTGTCAGTTTTCCATGGGGAACCATAGAGATAATGACTGGGCCCTGTGGACCTAGTGTCAGCCAGACCTTGGCCAGGACTCCATTTATTATGGGCTGCATTTATGGTGGATCCCATTTGTTATGGGCCCTCCATATGTCCCCATTCTAATGTGAGCCATGATGATACTTTGGGTCTCTGAGTACCAATGCAAACTCAGACCATGTGTTCAATGGTTCTCAAGAAATTTGCATATTTCCCTTTCCTCAGTATACACCTGTCATAGTGTTGCAGGCTCTATCTGGTTGGGGGGGGAGCAGTGTCTTGCTATGTATTCCGGGCTGGCCTTGAACGCACTATGTAGCATAGACTGGCCTCAAATTCTTGGTGATCCTCCTGCCTCAGCCTGTGCCACTCTCCAGCTTTACAGGTTCTATCTTAATTGGAAAATGGTCTCTTTCAAGCACTCAACTCTGAATGTAAAAACTGGACAGGGCTGCTTGTTTTTTATTGGGGTTAACTTTTTGATTGTTCTTTCTTGATTTCTTCTGATGGTGCCAGTTGAGTAGTGCCCTTCTTGGGTGTCCAACTTCTTTGCCCAGGAACTGTTACCCATTTCCATAACCTGCTGTCCATTAGCTCTATGGTGGCCACCCCGATCTTGCCAGTCATTAGAGTACCCACCTGGTTTCTGATGGTCCCAAATCATGCCTTCTGGGATCAGTGAGAAAGTTCAAGACACCAGAAATTATACTCACCTATACCTAAAATAGAAGTAAAGGAAACAGGACGGCAAGATGAGGAGATTGTAGGCAAACATAGGATGCATCTAGGTATGCCACCTGTCAGTCACACATGTCTTAGTACCATGTCTTTGGCTACTATGTAATAAGATATCTGCAAAATGTCATGGTCCCACGTAAGCCAAAGTCCTTCTGATCACAGCTAAAATCAGCTTGCAGGATCAGGCTCAATAATATAAACCAAGACAAGCTAAGAGAAACCAGTTACAAACAATCCCTCTGTACATTTCCTATAAAGAATGATAAGTTGATACAGAAGATCCCTAATATTTTTTTAGACATCACAGAACTACATAAATCACTAATTTGTGAATCCATTCTGGATGGTTCAAAGGTGAGCACCATGAGTTTAGGGCCCCTTGGAGATAAGCATAAAGTTGCAACTAATCAGGTAAGATTAACTTTGTGCTTACAGTTCGTTAGGGGGTCATCATATTCCTGGACTTCAAGTTACTACAAAGCTACAGTGATTTTAAAAAAATAACATGATATTGACAAAAGAACCTCCTAAAAACAAAAAGACAGACATGTGCATCAATGGAACAGACTGGAGGATGCAGAAACAAGTCCCAGCACACTCAGCTACTTGATCTTTGATAAAGAGACCAAATACTTTCACTGGAAGAAAGGTGGCCTCTTTAACAAATGGTTCTGGGGAAACTGGCTCTTCACATGCAAAAGATTGAACCTAGACCCATATCTCTTGACATGCACTAAACTAAAATCAAAACGGATTGAAGGTCTAAATATTAAAACAGAATCAATCTGCTAAAAGACAAAATAGGTAAAAGCCTTGAAGACAGAGTTGTAGGCAGGGACTTTAGTTGGCAAAGAATCCTGGTTGCACAAGAAATGATACTAAAGCCGGTGTGATGGTGCACATCTGTAATCCTAGCCCTTGGGACGCTGAGGCAGGAAGACTGCTATGAGTTTGAGGCCAGTCTAGGCTACATAGTGAGTTCAAGCTCAACCTGAATTACAGAGAAAGACCCTGTCTAAAAATAAACTAAATAAATGACACCAAGAATCAGCAAATGGGGCTACATCAAATTAAAAAGCTTCTGGTTTTAAAATCATCGAGTGAAGAGACAGCCTGAAGGACAGGAAAAAACATTGACATATTTTCTTTAATCAAAGGACTAACATCTAGAATATATAAAGAGCTAAAAATAGTTAGACACTCCAAATATAAAGACCCAGTGAAAAAGTGGGCATCTAAAATGAACAGATACTTCTCAGATGAAGAAGTACAAATGGCCAATAAATATATGAAAAATGTTCAACATCTCTGGCCATTAAATAAATGTTAATTATAAGAACACTGAGATTCCATCTCACTCCAGAAAGGATGTCTACCTTCAAGAAATCAAACAATAAATTATGCTGGAGATACTATGAGGGGGAGGAACCCTTCTTCATGATTGGTGGGAGTGTAAACTGGTAGGACCATGTGGAAAACTGAGTAGAAATGCCTCAACACTAAAAATAGTAATTCCACTTGATGCCTCTATTCCCTTTCTAGGTAATTTCCCCAAAAAGTTAATAGCATGATCCCACAGTGATAAATCCATACCTGTGTTTATAGCAACACAAGTCATAATTGCTAAATCTTGGAAGCAGCTTATATGCCCAACAACAGATGGATGGATAAAGAAAATATGATAATGGAGCACAATGGAGCACAACCCTGCCATAAATAGAGACATCAATCATTTGTAGGAAAGTGAGTGTACTTTGACACTATACTATTATGGGAAGGGAATCAGACACACAAGCTTATATATGGCCTCATTTCTTTTATATGAGAAACCTAATATATAAATAAAGTACAAAATAAAAGGGAAAACAAGAGGGAGATAAAAAAGCATTATAATACAGCATGGCTAATGTATATGAAAGTATATAATTGTTTTATGTGTTCTGTATGTTTTTAGTCTGGCTGTTAATCTGTCTTTATGACAATTAACTTGATAAAGACATAAAATAAATAAACCCGATGCTGGTACAAACATTTTTTAAAAGAGAAGGGGGAAAGGAGAAAAACAGAATTGAGACATGCTGTGTACATATACCAAGTCCCTATGGGGAATGTCTTCATCATGTGCCGCAAATATCTCCATTATCCAATGGTCAGACAACCTGTTCACATGTCAGGATCTCATGACAAATTCAAGTTTTTAAAATTGTTTTTCCAGGGTCTTCTTACCCCTAATGTAAAAATTATATACTGCAGAGACTGGCTTCCACCCAAATCTTCCCCTCTCTTCTCAGATTTATGACAATCTTTTTTTTTTTTTTTTTTTTTGCTTTTTGGAGACAGGGTCTTACTTTGTAGTTCAGGCTGGCCCTGAGCTCACTATGGTGCCCAGGCAAGCCACCGCAAATCCAGCAATCCTCCTGTCTTTGCCTCCTGATTTATGACAATCTTACATTTATTGTTCTCTTTTGCAGTTAAGAATGACCCCATAGAGAACCAACATCGTCAAAATGGCTATACTCCCACAACTACTATATAGATTCAATGCAATTCCAATTGAAATTCCAACGGTATACTTCACAGAGCTAGAGAAAATAATACAAAAATTCATCTGGAACCACAAGAAACCTAGAAGAGCAAAAGCAATTCTAAGCAACCTTGACATGGCAGGGGGTATTACAATTTCCAATTTAAAACTCTACTATAAAGCCGCTGTGATAAAAACTGCGTGGTACTGGCAAAGTAACAGACCCAAGGACCAGTGGAATAGATTAGAAGACCCAGAAACAACTCCAGATACACTAAGCCACCTTATCTTTGACAAAGGAGCCAAACATCCCCAATGGAAGAAAGACAGCCTCTTTAACAAATGTTGCTGGAAAAACTGGGCTTTAGCCTGCCAAAAGCTAAAGCTAGACCTATCTTTTTCACCATGCACGAAACTAAACTCACAGTGGATACGAGACTTAAACATTAAAACAGAAACAATAAGCCTGCTGGTAAACAGGCTTGGTAAAACTCTTGGAGACATTGGCTTAGGCAGAGACTCTATGAATAAAACCTCTCTAGCACAAGAACTAGCAGAAAGAATCAAGAAATGGGATCTCATTCTACTGAAAAGCTTCTGCACAGCCAAAGAAGTCGCTGGCACTGCTAGAAGACAACCAACAACATGGGAAAAAATCTTTACTAGCTGTGTATCAGACAAAGGGCTATTATCGACAATATATAAAGAACTCAAACAGATCAGCCTCCCCAAGTTTAAAGACCCAATTCAAAAATGGGCAACTGAAA